>CM059186.1:103678336-103743336 GCA_030323885.1 Branchipolynoe longqiensis
ATGTGACAGCCCCTTTAACACTGCTTACTCAGCCACATAGCTCGCCATTTCCATTGCGTCCAGAACTAGGCTAAATATATCCGGGTAGATCTACAAAGCAGGTGTATTTTAATATAAAATAAACAATAATTACCAATGTATTATGTCGGTTTTTGTTTAAATACTCAATTTATAAAAAGAAAAGCAGTTTAGTGTTCGACACGGTGCATTGACTAAACGGATTAGCAAAGGAGTAGCTTTAGTTTGACTAATATTGCCCTAGAACTACTATAAAAATAGTTTGTTTTATTTAACGACGCCTCTAGAGCACATTGACTTTTATCATCAGCTATTGGACATCAAACATATGGTCATTCTGACATATTTCTTTGGAGGAAACCCGCTTCCGCCTCAGTCATAGACTACTCTTTCCGATAAACAGAAATGGGTCTTTCATATGCACTTTCCCACCGACAGGACAGCACATACCACAGCCTTTGGTGAACCAGTTATGCACCACTGGTTCCCTAGAACTACTAAGAGTAAAACATTTTCCTGTTAATGATTATGGGTAGAATATTTTTGGCCAGTATTACTTTGTTTAAGGACCCCCCCCCTCACCCCCCTCACCCCCCTCACCCCCCGCACAAAAAGTAGACATCGGCTATTGGGGTGAATGGTATTACATGCACTCTTCATAATCATATGCTCTATGCTGTCTGTTACAAATGAGAGTAGAGCACAGTCCCTCTGGCGTTACCGGACGTGGTAGTCGAATCGGCAGAGCGCAGGCTTCCAACGCGGATGGTCGGCAATTCGAATCCCTCTTGAGTCAAACCAATGACTTGCAAAATTGTCACTACCTAGCATAACGCTTGACGTTACTAGGATAGGGAGAGGACTTGTTAGCTTAGTATCAGGATAATGTCACCAAGTGGGAAATTGGGTCATGGTGTCAGTGTTCTGGTCTCCCAGTGTGACAAACTATAAAGTCGCCATGGGTGCGCACTGTCATGAGTCGGCACATCCAGGACACCAGCATCTGTGGTCAAGCAGTTTCCGCTGGCCCACAGCCAACTGCCCGACGGCTATGTGGATCTCTATGTAATTAAATAGTAGCTCGATATATATATATATATATATATGGCTATATGTACTACTATATATTTATATAGCCCGATATATATCCATATATTATATACTCATATATAGCATTCAAAATAAGAGCCTATCCCCTTGTTCGGATCAAGTGAAAATTCAGATGGACAAGTGAAAATCACACCAGACTTGTCTGGTGGACAAGTTAAAAATTTACCTTATTTCTATCACTGTGTAAAATATTCCGATATTCGGCATAGGGGGAATGCAAATGTTCTATTACTGGTCGGTGTACGTGACCAGGCGCATGTATGTATTTATATATGTATGGGTTGGTGGTGCCTGAGTGGGATGTAAATAGACATAGTGGTGCTGGCAGGTCTGGGTGTGATTGCACTCAGGGCCTACCCCCTCTGCTGATCACCACACTCAAAGGTCAAGGTTGGTGGTGGCCATGGGTCGATACAGCTTGTGGTGGTGGGCAAACCACTGGTATCATCCATGGGGACCAGGAATGCTGGATCCCTATTGGTAGGGCCAAGAATGCTTGTTTCCCATTGGGGAAAGGGGTGGGATGATACTCTACAAAGAACCCATGTAACCATATAAATAATAAACCAGAGGGCTGGACTCTCTTATCTTCTTTACACTTTATGCTCTTCCTTTCTCTTTGTCTGTATTGATTTCACCATAGCCTGCCTACACAGCCACAAATTCGAGCATTGGCCTTTACAACTGTTTATATAACATATATATATAACATATATGGGTTATATTTGGTGTCCACGTTACGATGCTGATAATTAAGTCTATATTTTTATTGATAGCAAGTCAAATAATTATTGTAGCCTCTGTCTATTAGGTATTTAGCAGTTCTACATGTATTGAATTTATCCCACAAAAGATATCCCTCAGCCAGGCCCACCTCCCCGGGCTCTAGGCGGATGGTGGCGCGACTCTTACAGATTGATAAGTGGGGAGGGCAGGTATAGATGATAGGTTCCCTTCCGTACATTTATACTCGCATAATGTTATACATCAACTATTAGTGAGAGAAAGAGAGGATGTGGGGTGGGGGGAGGAAAGGGGAGAGATAAGGTAAGGGTAGGGGTGCCGGGTAAACAGGGCCCCGTCTGGTACCCTGAGCAGTACGCGTCTCTGCACAGTGCCCGGATGTATAACTTAGGGCGCGGGTTAGCAGAGCGGGCTGTATAAACGCAGCCCGACCTCACCGGCACCTCTTCAACTACTGCCTGGTAGAGGGCGCCATGGAGTGTGTGGGGGGTGTGGTGTAGTGGTGGTGGGGTGCTGTGGTGGGCAGATTTATTTGCTATTTGTTGGGATTGTACCTCCTAGCCACCTCTAAGGGCCCTGACACGCAGCACCCCAGTCCGGATTATAATAGCCCCTCACGGCCTATATTGTATTTCCACAATAATCCTGCTACATGATAATAGCAGAATTATATATCGCTATAGAGGGAGTGCGCGTGATGTCATTACATAGCAATCAGCGGTCAGCGAGCTCCCATCTTGGATTATGAGCACCCTCCCTAGCCATGTTGGGAATGCATGCAGATGCAGTAAAACAGAGTTTTCTTGTGTTATGGGAGGTTCTGGGCAGTTTACATCCTATGTGTTTACTTACAGCACTTTAGCAAAAACCTTTGAGGCCAAACTGCTCAAAACAGTGACAAATATACCAATAAATCAGTAAATAAGCACAGTGTAGGCAGTTGAAAGCCTTCTGTATGTCATGCAATATGGCCACCGAAAGTTGTCTTGTGACGTCATTACACCCCCTCTATACACCATACCTAAACATAGGGCACCTACTGGGATGGCCGGGTACTAACCAAGCTCAGTTCCCGCTATTCACACACTGTACTTTCACTGATGGTCTGAGCTGATGTTGTTTGTTTGTTGGCTTTTTAATTTAAGTCCTGGCAATATCTAAGGTCGGGTACGGACTTGTGACTTTGCTACTTTATACTGTTCGCACAGGGATATTAGGGTGCTGGCACCATGGGTTTCCTACTGAGTCACGTTATCCTGACACTGAGCTAAGCAGTCCTTGCTCTATCCCAGTGATGCTGAGCGCCAGGCTAGGTAGTGTGACAAGTATCAATTTTGTAAGTCACTGGTTTAACTCAGCCGAGATTCAAACTCTTTCACATGGGAAGCGTCTGCTCTAGCCAATGCCGGCAACTGTATCTGGTTTGTGCAGTTGAAGATATTGCGGGTGAGAGTGTGTGCGTGTGTGTGGGAGGGGGTGGAGGAGTGTGCTCTGTCCAGTGTTTTCGGTTATATGTTACCCTGTCCAGACATAACATATATTTATATAAGTGTTTACTGTAAACAGCTGGGCGTCCTGACAGACTGTCGTGTGTGTGTGTGTGTGTGTGTGTGTGTGTGTGTGTGTGTGTGTGTGTGTGTGTGTGTGTGTGTGGAGGGGGGGGTGGCATGATTCCAAGTCACTCACGAGTAACTCGACAGGAAAAGTGCTGAGTCGACTGGAGTGTGCCTGGAATTCACTGACGATGGGGTGGATGTGGGTGTGTTGGGGTGTGTGAGTGGGGTAGGTACTTTGGAGGTAAGTTGGGGGTGGGGTGGAGTCTGCTTGGAGGAGTGCACACATCCATCTCACACCCCCTCCCCCCCCACCCACACCCCTTCACCTACATGTATACTAAGCAAAAAATATGTTTAGTATGGCAGTTGGCAATTAAGGGGGAAAAAACACCACCATGTCTCAGTTGGCGAATGTTAGTGGGGGTTACATTTCAAGAGTGGAAGTGTATGAATATATATATATACCAGATGCAGTGGCCGAATCAGTAGGGGGGTTCCGTGTGGAAGAGCAGGCGTTCGAATCCCAGCCGAGTCAAACCATTGACTCATAAAATTGATACTTGTCACTAACTAGCCTAGCACTCGGCATTAGTAGGATGTGACAAGGATTGGTTAGCTTAGTATAAGGATAATGTGACTGAGTAGGAAATTGGGTCATGGTACTGAGGCAGCACTATAAACTCGCCATGTGTCGCACTATTAATACCACAAGTCGGTACCCGTCCTGATATGACCTTAGATGTTACTAGGACATAAAGCAACAACAAACAAAGTGTATATATGTATACATTTCAAGAGTGCAAGTATTTATATTATATAATATATGCAGTGATAGAAATAAGCCAACAAATTTCACTTGACCACAGTCTGGTGTGGTTTTCACTTGTCTGTCTGAATTTGTCGCGAACAAGCTCTTATATCCTTTTCTCCAGGCATGTGATATTAGTCTTTCTTTTATTTTGTCTAATCCAAATTGTTCTAAATGTTTCCTTAGAAAAGGAATGCCAAAAGGGGCATTGTCGACACGTCTCCGTGGACTGTTAGTGGTCCTTGATGTTGAAAGTTGTTCCTTTCCTTGGAAGCTCATGAAGTCTTTTGCTGCTGATGTTATTGCCAGCTAGCCATGGTTGTGTATCCCATGCTGGTACTATCAGTACTGCATGGGTGTGATCGATCTTGATCTTCCTGGCCACTCTGCTGATAATGCTGAATGGGGGGAATATGTAATAGAATTTATTATTCCAAATTAATAAAAATGCATCTACTCTCCAGGCTTCTGGCTCTGGGTGCCAAGACACATATTTTGGTAACTTTTTGTTGTTGCGTGATGCAAAGAGATCAATGTCTGGCTTGCCCCATTTGTGACAAACACTGTTGTTATGTTTCTCTGCCCAATCCCAAATGAGTTTAGCCAGGTTGTTACATAGTTTGGAGCGAGTCCCTCCCATATTACGAATGTAACCCATAGCTGTCTTGTTATCTGTTAGAATCCTTACATGATTTTTAGGGATGTGAATCAAACTGCAGAGTCCTAGGTAAATGGCTCTAAGCTGGCTGTCAGAGCCAAGAGTACCCCCTTGTGGACGGTATAGAGAGCAGTCTCAAACTTTTTCCTGTCCTCACTGAGTTTTACATCAGGGTCCATCTCTTTGATGGCGGATTCTGGAATTCCTTTAATTCCTGTGAATTTCTCCGCCATCTTGATTATGTCCTCCGCTGGTTTGAAGGTGTTGGCCTTGGATGGTCTTTCTCATGAGCCTCGTTATGTGTATTTTCTTGCGCCTAAGTACTTTACACTTTTTTGTTTCTTTCCCACACGATTTACTCTACGTATTTGCTGGCGTGCTTCATTTCGGAGTCTGAACTCGTCGTCGATGAGTCAGATGACGAGTCAGAAGAGGAGGATTCGTGTTTAGACTTTTTCTTTGTCTTCTTCATGAGGGGCCTCTTTTTGCAGGCTCTCGTGTACTCATCTCCTTCTGACGAATCATTCTTCTGTGTTTGCACTTCCGTGCAGGCACAAACACCTCGTCTGAGTCATCCAAGTTGAGGCCTGATCCTTCGAATCGTCCTCCCATTCCGACTCATCGGTGTCTTGTGGTACCTTGCTTCACCTTTTCTTTGACATACCCGGTCTGGATGGTAACATTTCCTCCCATTTTTTGTTGCACTAGCCTGGCAACCTGTTCGTCTAGGTTCCTATCAGCAGGGCCGGGGCCGGTATCATACCCCCCTGCCTCCTCAGAATCCCTTTGTTCTGGAGAGGGCGACCTTTGTACCCTCCTAGTCAGTGTGGCGTCTTCATCTGCACCGAGTGCGTGACTTGCCTCTTCCTTAATCCGCTTCGTAGCCATGGCTCCGAGACTATGAGTAAAAAGACGTGATTCATTGTCTTAGTTGAAATAGCACACTGATAATTAGAGTATAATTATACTAGGTGTATATTTTATGGCATTAAATTAATGTTTAATGCAGGCATATGGCTAAACAACAGTCACAGGATAACGGTATGGTTAACCAACCGATCCTAACATGGGGTAGGGACCAGTTTAGCGGTGCCCTCCCACACTCTAGTACCTATAAACTCCTCCCACATGTGGCTTTCTTCGCCAACAAGTTGAAGAAAATACTATAGCACTCAGAGGTAATCCTTCACGAGAAGCGAAATATGGGGAATCTTAAAGAGACCCAGGGAATGAATCCCTAACGATGTAACTGGCTCCTGCCAAACATCTCTCCGTTTGGCAACAGGCGGCTGTGAATTAATGACTGAACAATGGATGCATTGTTCTTTCGATCATACCAATTACGATCGAAACTAAGCTGTGAAAACAGTAATATCTTATCGAAAAGTTTTTAAAAACTTGTACGTGAATGCTAACATGAACTAAACCAATGTATCGAGTTTGAAAGATACTAACCTGGTTGGTTTTGTACTAAATGTAGAAAAACTGCCAGAGCTGCTCACAACACGTCCTCCTGCTGTGAGCTGATTATGCTAATTGCTGGACCCGGTTGTGCTTCCTTCTCCCTGGGCTATGAGTAGCTAGAGGCGTAGTACCAAGGTCAAATATATATATATATATATGACACACATACACCTACACATATATATATGTGCGTTCGATATAAGACCCCCTGACCCACGGCTATCTGAGGCTAGTACCTCGGGAAAACACCAATTATTCATCATCTGTACCCACTTAAGATTCGTATAACTATACTATATATATATATATATATATATATTATATATATATATATATATATATATATATATATATATATATATATATATATATATAATTTTACCCCTGGCAGCGCTAGCTGTGATCTGGGGGAGCTGTGCACCCTGTGCCATGTTTAACCACGATCCCGGTTCTGCCGAGCTCCTCACCAATTGCTCACTTATCATACACACACACCCCCCGCCCTCTGCTGTTATGGGTCGTCGCTCTGGTACACTGTGCACAGAAATACACCTGCACGGTGCTAGCTGCCTGGTTGTAATATAACTGGAATGCCCGGCCGTCTGAGCCCCAGATATACCACTTACTCTCCCCAGGTGCGTTCTGACAACTGTCTGTCAGTTCACACCTGATGCCCCTCTCCAACAAACTCATAAGCAAGAAAGGGAAGACAAGCCACGCAAGATTGATAGTGAAGAAGTTGTGCTTTATTGGCATCAACTCCTGTTCATCTACTAGCAACCTATCACCCTCACTCCTTACCTTCTATCCACACAGAGCCTCAATTACTCTCTTTAGTATGTATAGGAATCAGTGCCTACAGCCCATTGAACCGGAGTCCCATGGTTGTTGCACACAGCTCAGTTTGTATAGGAAAGGTGGAGCCTCAGACAGAGTGTCTGGGTCCGTGGACAAGAGAAGCGTGTGTCTCTCTCACGAGTCAAGAGTAGAGTTCCTTAGTAGTGCCTGTAGCATCATATAGATCAGAGTGTCTAGAATAATCAATATCAGAATGAGGCCTGAGTGGTCAGGTGGGGCAAAGGGGTGCAGGTGACTGGGCCTCCCACAGCCAGCCAATCAGACACCCTCTACAGCCTGGGGGTGATGCCCTAATATGGGCAGCTGTCACTTAACCCCAGCTGCAGGTGGTGTCCATAATGTATGCAGAGTGGCTGGGTGTGCTTGCCCATCGGCCCTGTGGTAACATGTAGTTGCAGACAGTTACATTAAATATATATATTAAAAATGTCCTTCTCCTCCACTTACACCCTAAACTGGTGCATCGAGGGAACATTTCACCAAACATTAACTGTATCTTACATAGTAATAGGTATCCCAAGTGATTTTCAAAAATAGTTTGGAGTTTGATTTAATGGATTTCACCTGTTAGTATATTGAATTTGAAATAAAATGACACCTCATTTGTGAAAATCGCTCTAATATTAAAGAAGATATGTACTTTTTAGGTTATTACTTTATTGGTCTCACCCAAAACTAAAAAGATAGCATTTCTGATGGTTCCAAAAATTAAAAGTAACCACCCTATCAGACTTCCTGTGTTTTTTCCTTCAAATCCATTGCATATACAATGAGAATAAAAAGATCCAGGGGTCTGATGTGGTTACATTTCAAGATATACATCTTCAAAAATGCACGAAATAACAATTTCCTTAAGTTCACCAATTTCCAAATTTCGCTTTGGACCACTTTTGGGGGCTTGGTTGTGGAAAATATTGGCACCCATATTAAATTATTCTGATTTATCCCTAACCTACTGATGAGTCTTGTCACTGCTATTTTTTTTTCAGGACTACATATGCTTGGGAAAAGCTAAAAAAAAAATTGGTTTAAAATGGTCCAGAGCACAATTTGACAAGTGATAAAACCCGGTAAAAGGAAACACCCAACTTTAAGCAGGCTTTAAATGTACAGAAAAGCACCCGTACAAGATAATTGCATGACATTTCAACATTGTACTATCTTCAATATACTCTTTCTGTTTACATTATATACAATACAATTTGATAGATGTGAATGTTTAAAAAAAAAAAGTTTTCACACCCAGTCAGCCTTACACTAATTAATACCAGACAACACTGGCACATTGCATAACAACTTTAGCATTCAATTATTAAGTAGAGCCAACATTTATTTTGTCTCACATTCGTGCCTTCAGACCGTGCATTGCTAAGAATCATGTTAAACTTCTTATTTTATTGTTTAGAAAAGAAATCTTTATTTTCATGTAAAAACCTAAGTTATCCATTAATCGGTTCAGAAATGGTGGTTAATTGAACATTTTAAATTAAAATTTAAAATAGATGGACAAAAGAATTTATTCAAGGACAAAATATGACTATATGGCCTGTAGTATTTGCAACAAAATGATACCATTGGCATGATGATGCTAGCTCTGGTGAATGGGCACCAGAGGTTTGAAGAAGCAGTGTAAAATTTCATGCATAAGTTAGTTGAAACAAAAGGTGATTTTCTACATAAATGGACTTGACAAAGCATTGGTTTTCTTTAGCTGATCAAAGTCATATCCTAATGTGGATGGTACTATTAGAAAGAAGAAATATGAAGCTTTATTTTGCTTTAGATTTTATTTCAATTGGTGAATAACTTAGAACACACCAACAGATTGAAAATGATGAATTTTAAGGCTCCACACACAGATTATTGGTGGTTTGGCAAGGCACTTGGGATACCTACTAATAGTAACATCTCGTCATAATCTCGGGCACTATGTATTAACATATTTTTCACATAGCCTAATATGTCACACAGCGAGTGGGGCACCCACTGCTTTTCTGTTACATAACCTTGGTCCCCCACTCCATCGCCTGAGAATAACAATGCTCTCTGCCAATATATAATTCCGAACCGAAAATCCGTATATTTTTACATGGTGATAACTGCTGTCACCCTGCCGTTAGTTCCACTAGTCTGCACTAGGGGGCTAAAATCATGTTATCTAGGACTTTAGAAGCGAGGAAGACCCGCTTACTGTATGTGAAAAGGCTGAGGAATTACATACAGTGCTATTTAAAGCTCATATAATGACCCATGTATATTTACTGGGTAATTTTGCATGAGAATTTAATTTAGTACAAGTAGCCCATTCTAATTGTTTAATAGCTGAAATACGATAGAGCAGGCGTCAGCAGATTTTTTAGTTCATGTTTGTGTGTATATATATATATTACATATTATTCGATATTATTACATATTATTACGTGTTATTAAATTTATTACACATTTGTAATGTATGTAATATATGAAACATATTATTACATTATAATTTATATATATAATATATTACATGTATTATTTTTATTGCCATTTACAAAAAAATGCTGTCTTCGGAGAAAAAAACCTTCTCAGTTGAAATATTGATTTACAAATATTTAGCCGTTGCAATCGTCATTTGGCATTGGTATAATAATTTTTGTAAACATAATAATAAATCAAGGACATTTGACCATTGCACACTCCGACTGCAGAGGCGGTGAGAGAGTGGCAGTGATTGGTTATAAGCGTACTGGGAATGGTTCCTACTCTGTTTGTCGACCACCGTCGACGGCCGCAAGGTGGAGCCACCGGAGGGAGCCCTTCTCTCGCCCACGTGTGCAGGAGCAGTACTGGATACAGGTAACCTCAGTGAAAGGACATCTGTGAAAACAATAGTGTCATGACATATCACATCCATATCGCTTAGATTGTACTATGTGGCTCCCAGCTGCCATCACCTTCTCGAGTTGCCTCATCACTTCCCCGCCAAATCTACAGGGTTTCGTACTGGTCATTAAAAAAAGCTAAAAAGTACTAACTTTTGAAAATGCAAAAATTAAGTACTGAAAAGTCATACAATTATACAAAAAAAGTATTATAAGTAATTAAAAATTGAACAAAAACATGAAAAATTTGATTCATATGTAGCACCAAACATGCTGATGTCAGGAGTCCAACTTTGTTGAGCCTGATTTTTTCACCATGTAAGTTGCACTTTAAGGTATTTTTGTTGTTAGGCCAAGTTAATTGTTTGTATGCAGAAACTCTGGGTAGGCTTATGAATTTTTGTTTTGCAACCTGTCCTTATATAAAGGTTGAACACTTGTTCTTTGAAAGGTGATATTTGGTGTCATTTTGAAATAATTTCTCATGGTTACTACAGACAGACAATAATTTTGGGCCAACCTTGGCTGTCCTTCAAAGATTGCATTAGAATTTTTCCCCACCTGATGGCCAATCGGGCTAGTGGAGCATACTCGGAACCTGGAGCTATTGCATGCTGAAAAAGCCGTGGGATTTCTTAATTTTGGTCCCTAAAGAACTGTTTCAATGTTTCTAAAAAGTACTGAAAAAATGTGGGAACCCTGAATCTAGCTAACGCAAATGTTCGAGCTGCTCACCACAGGGCAAGCTGCTCACAGCACACCAAACCCTACTGCATACCACACACGATCACCATTAGTTAGGCTCTACCGGTTTGTTTGGAGTTTTACGTCCGGGCAACATCCAAGGTCATATCAGGACGGGTACCAACTTGTGACAGTGCGCACTCATCGCGATTTTATAGTGTTGCCCCACTGGGGTACCAGGTCGCTCGCACCGTCACCCAATTTTCTACTCAGTCACATTATCCTGATACTCCTTTAAGAGCTTCCGGTTTTTTCATTTTCCAATGTTGGCAACCCTGCACACACCTACACCCACACACCCACACACCCACCCCGCCCCGACCCCCAGCCTGAGTTGGCTATGACCCAGGTGGGCGCCTGACCCCGTTCCCAAAGTCCTGGATGGATCGAGGACGCTGAGCGATTCTCACGACAAATGAGGGAGGGAGCTCCTCATCACTCACTCACTCTCTCACTCACTCACTCACTTACTACCTCACTCACTACCTCACTCACAGACATACACAAAATAGCGTATGTACTCAGAATACACTCTCACTCACACCACACGTGCACAGTCACTCCCTCACTCACCATACACCATCGCTCTCTCTCCAGTTTCCTCACCGTCCAAAGTGAGGTGGCTCTATAAAGAGGCCATGAGTGTGCACCATAACAAGGAGATGCCTAACCTGATATGACCCTAGATGTTGCTAGGACATGAAACTACATCAAATAAATAATTTATGGGACACTACACAATCAAAAACTGATCTCTTCATGAATCACTTCTGACTCGGAGCTGCTCTTAAACCACAAACTGATCTGCACGCCACTTGCCATGTCACCTCTAGACCACTTTAAAACCACAAATTGATCTCCTCGCCACATGCCACATACCCTCTAGACCACTTTGAAACCACAAATTGATCTGCTCGCCACATGCCACATACCCTCTAGACCACTTTGAAACCACAAATTGATCTGCACGCCACATGTCACGTCTTCTTTAGATCACTTTGAAACCACAAATTGATCTGCATGCCACATGCTGTGTCATCTCTAGACCTCGATCACTTTGAAACCACAATCTGATCTGCACACCGCCCCATGTTGCTTCATATTGAGACCACTTTAAAACCACAAGCTGATCTGCTCGCCACATGCCATGTCACCTCCAGACCACTTGGAAACCACAAACCATTATCTGGGATGGCTGACTCTACACTCATGGCACACCACATGCTGTGTCCCCTCGAGACCACTTTGAAACCGCGAACTGTTCTGCACACCACATGTCGTGTCACCTCTAGACCACTTTGAAACCACAAACGATCTGCATACCACATGCTGCGTCACCTCTAGACCACTTTGTACCCCAAACTGATGTGCACATCACATGTCGCATAATCTCTAGACCACTTTGAAACCACAAACTGATCTGCACACCACATTCTGCGTCACCTAGACCACTTAGAATCCACAAACTGATCTGCACGCCACATGCTGCATCACATCTAGACCACTTTGAAACCACACATTGATCTGCATGTCACATGGCGCATCACTTCTAGACCACTTTGAAACCACAAACTGATCTGCACGCCATATACCACCTCACCTCTAGACCACTCTGGTACCACAAACTGATCTGCACACCACATGCCGTGTCACCCGTAGACCACTATGGTACCACAAACTGATCTGCTCACCACATGCTGTGTCACCCGTAGACCACTCTGGTACCACAAACTGATCTGCATACCACATGCCGTGTCACCCGTAGACCACTCTGGTACTACAAACTGATCTGCTCACCACGTACCCAGCCCGCTCTCGGCTCACATCTGCCTGTGCTGACTGCACACTTTCTGCTCACCGCACACCGCGTCAGTGAAGCCGCACTGACATCACACACCGAGCTGCTCAAATTACCAGCTGCACACTCAGGGCTGTGTGTGTGTGTCTGTGTGTGTGTGTGTGTCTGTGTCTGTGTCTGTGTCTGTGTGATGGGGGGGGGGGGGGGGGTAGGGTAGGCTAGGAGGGGCAGGGTAACTCGGCCGGTATCGAGGTGTATGGGAGAGCCAAGTTATCAACCCTAAAAAAGGTACAGACACAACAAAACAGAGCATTGAGAATACTGTATAGCAAAGACTATCTCACCCCAACTAAATCACTTCATAAAGACCTGGACTTGCTTATGGTAACTGACATTTATAAAATATACATTGCAAAATTTGTTTACAAGCAAAAGAATGGCCTCCTCCCTGAAATATTTGATAATCTCTTCAAAGCAAACAATCAGGTCCATTCCCATAACACATCAGATAAATACCATACATCACAAACACACTGGAAACAAATATGGCAAAATAACAACTGAAAACCAAGGAACCAATATCTGGAACTCAATACCAGTAGAGATTAGAAACCTTAAAACTATGAAAAACTTATGTAAAAAACTAAAGATAAGCTATCTCAATGCATACTAAATCGATTACCAGTAAAGAATATATATAATAGGACATAGTTGTCATTAACTAGTCACATAATTTAAAATATCAAGTGGCTATGGCAAAGAACATAAAATTTACCCCTATTAACATACATGTAAAATAACTACTGATACTGCATGTAAGTACATGAATCCATGACACAACATACCTATAATATTCCTATCATTGCTTTATTTTTTACTAACTGTGAAGAGCCGGATAGTATCTCATCATAATCATTAGTTAAAAATGTAGCTTAAGTTTAATCATTTGTTATTGTCATCACTTGTTCATTCACATCGTGGAGACCAGCTAGATAAGCATCGCTTTTCTGGGATCCTTTCTCTCTGTAAGGAATTTGTATGCATTTATTGTATCACCTCAGTTTATTGTAAACATACCTTGCAGAGAGTTAAAATACAAGAATTGAATTGAATTGCTGAGTGTCTGGGAACACTGGGAGGTGCGGAAGGAGCTAGGTACCAGCAGGAACAGATTAGACAAGAGGGTCACGTGGTGTGCAGGTGGTGAGGGCGGGGATAAAGAAAGGATGGAGCCCATCAAGATATTTGTGTATTGAGAACATACCGATTCTGATACAAGCGGTGTAACCACCGGCACACACATACACACAAACACACACATACACACAACCACACACACACACACTCTCACACTCACACTCACACTCACACTCACACTCACTCTCTCACTCTCACTCTCACTCTCACTCACACTCACACTCACACTCACACTCACACTCTCACTCTCACTCTCACTCACACTCACACACACACACACAAATACACCAGATGGAATGCTGTAATACATACATATGTAGACATATATTCTTGGTTGACCATCGGTGGCGATGATGACAGCAACTCATTATTTGTTGTGAACTCGTCGATGAGTGACGAGTCCAATTTGTGCTCGGAATGTGTGGTGGCACATTGGATATGTGTGTGTAGCTGCAGTCAGAGTCTGTTAGATGAAGGAGATGAGCTTTTCTTTCCTGATGATTTTGTTTAGCTTACAATCAGTTTCAAGCTGTGTTGTGCTTTTACAAATAGAAGTATGCAATGAACTCCTGTCCTTGGCCACTATTTCGCAGGTTGTAGTGTCGACATTACATTTATTCAGGTTGTGTATGTATATACATATGTATATACATGCATGCATGCACACATGCATACATGCATATATGTACCACCGGATATAGTGGCCGAATAGATAGAGTTCAGACTTCCCGTGCGGAAGGTCAGGATTCCCGCTTGAGTCAAACGAATGATTTACAAAACCGATACTTGTCACTAACTAGCCTTGGCGCTCGGCATTACTACAGTAGGGTGAGGACTGGTTGGCTCAGAGTCAGGATAATGTGACTGTGTGGGATATCAGGTCATGGTGCTGGTGTCCTGGTCTCCCAGTGTCGTGAAAATTGTGGCCTGAGAAACATGTATTTCACAATTTTGGTACTCAATGCTGCCTGTTTAGTGACCTGAACCTTGTTGACAATCAATGTACCTTGTGGACAGTCAGTGACTCAGTATGAAGTAATTTACCATGCCAGTGTGAAGTCATTAACATGTAATTTACATTATTTATGGCATTTGTTTTGTCTTATTTGTGTAGTTTTATTTAAGTACTGCTGGAAAATCACACCAGACATGTCCCATGGACAAGTGAACAATTTAGTTTATTTTGTATCACTGTGGCCACACCCTCTGTGGCTGATACTTACCACTGCCCTGATCTAGAACTAATGCAGTGTGCCCCGGAAGGTGTCGGGTAAGCCGCCACACCTGCACTGCAACCCCCACCAACCGACGCTTTCTGTTAATAACACCTTGTCCACCAGTTTTACCATAGTGCTAATAATTGTTGTAATTAATAATAAGACTAATAATAACTGATAAGTAAAATAAAAAGAAGTGTATGGCTATCTAAAAAATATCGTTGTTGGTACATTAGTTGATTAAGCAGGAGAAATTTCAATCGCGGATGATTGGTCTAATTCCACTGCTCCTTTCCCTATCCTAAGTAATGACGAGCGCCTGGCTATGACGTGACTCAACTCATTCGGCCATCCCATCTTAAATGTATATTAAAGCTGCATAGTCCGATGAAATATCCAAATTTTAAAACCAAACCAATTCTCTAAATTTTATTTGATATATCTAACTTAGATACTGAAGCACTTATTAATCATTTGTTTCTGTGTAGAAGGCGATACTGAGTCAATTTAACAGAACCTGTTACTGCAGAAGTCTATGGTGTCAGAGTTTTGGCAAGCTTGCTAAAACTAATTTTCCATGTTTGCACTCAAAATATCTCAAAAGTTTACCATTTAAAATCAAAGAAAATTTGAACTAATGTAAAGTAGATACTAGTGATCGACCTAATATATTTATCTCAGAAAAAATACAGAAATTCAAAACCATCGGACTATGCAACTTTAATTAAAGGATGGAAATAGGAGCGACTTAGATCTGTGAAACAATTATAGTGATAATCAGTGCCGGATTTAGATGAAAACAGGCCCTAGGCTATTCCACTTGTGAGGCCCCTCCCAAAGTCCTATGACGGTATCAAAAATATTATACGCCTTGGCCAGCGCCCATCCTAGATTTTGAGGCTATCGGCTTCATCAGCCTGCCAAGCCTATAGGTAAATCTGGCAGTGGTGAGAATGATATATTTGTAATAAGTTCACATGATCATGTGACTGGACATGTGATGGTAGACAGGTGAGTAGTGATAGGGTGTGTTGGGATAGGGAGGCTGAGGAGGAGGAGGGAGGGTGGGTGGGTGGGAAGTGTACCACAACAGCAGGGCCGAGCTGAGGGGTGATATATACACACAAGACACAGAAACGGGTAATAGCTACCAGGTGCCCCTTGTACCATTGATAATACGATAACCGTGCTGGCGACATACTGACAGAAACACTTAAATCTCTAGCAAAGCTGACTTCAACTGCAGGATATGTAGGATAGATGATATATAGGATATATGTGTGTTTGTTGTTGTTTTACATCCTAGCAACATCTATGGTCATATCAGGATGGGTACCAATTTGTGACAGTGCGCACTCATGGCGACTTTATAGTGCTGCCCCACTGGGAAACCAGGCCGCTGCCACCATGACCTGATATCCCACTCAGTCACATTATCCTGACACTGAGCACACCAGTCCTTGCCCTGTCCTAATAATGCTGATCACCTGGCTAGGAAGCGACAAGTATCAATTTTAAAGTTATTGGTTTGACTCGATCATGCTTCGAACCTACGGGAGACGGACGCTCTAACTCATTCGGCCATCCCATCTGGTTATATAGGGTATATGTGATATGCGACCGATCCAATACTAGGCTGGGTTAAAAATAACCGGTCCCAAACGTAAGGTTGGGAAAAAATTTAAACTGAGCATACATTATGCAATAATAAAAATTCTGCATACAAATTTATATTTTGTGTTATTTATATTGGTATTTATATTCACAAGATGCATTCATCTATATACATATATATATATATATATACATTATATATTTGTCATTTGCTTCATGATGTTTATAAATATAAATAATGGAACAACGTAAATATGTATTATTTAAAGGAATAATGCATATAATAACACATTTATTAAATAGTGTATGTTTTAAAGGAATTTAAATCCAACAAAAACTTATTTGCTGACATCTGTGTACATTAAAGTCTGACTTTCTTCTCTTCCGTTCTGGTGGATTATTTGAACTGGGTCTAGAAAAGCAGGGACGGGTATATTACTGTTTGTTGGGGCTTTGCGTCCTAGCAACATCTAATGTGCGACCCCCACTGGAAGATCAGGCGCCGGCACTGTAACCTGACATCCCACATTATCCTGAATTGAATAAGCCAGTCATTGCCCTATCCTATTAACCAGGCTAGATAGTGACAAGTATTACTTTTGTAAGTCATTGGTTCGATTCAGCCGGGCTTTGACCCCATGACCTCCCACAATGGAAGCCAGCCAGCGCTTTTACCTATTCAGCCACTATATCCGATAGGTGGGCATAGCAACAAAGACCGTATATGAATTCTGTTTGTTGTTGTTTTATGTCCTAGCAACATCTAATGTCATCAGGACGGGTACCGACTTGTGACAGTGCACACTCATGGTGACTTTATAGTGATGCCCCACTGGGAGACCAGGCTGCCAGCACCATCATGACCTGATATCCCACTCAATCATATTATCCTGACACTGAGCTAACCAATTCTTGTCCTGTCCTAATGATGCTGAGCACCTGGTTAGGAAGTGGCGTGTCAATTCTTAAGTTATTGGTTTTACTCAACCAGGGTTCAAACACATGGGTTTGAATCCCGCTATCTACCAAAAACGGGAGACGGACGCTCAACTCGTTCGGCCATCCCATCTCATCAGATGAATTCAGTGATACATTTCTGAGGTCATAGTGTCATGGTAACTGTTGCATTTATGTCTTGAGTGTAACTCATAGAAAGGGAGCAGGACGTAGGTAGCTCAGACGGTGGAGTGTCCCCTGTGTAGGTCATCCAATCAATCGTGCTCAGTGGACACATTTGCAGTTTGGACTATTTTCCGTTCCAACCAGTGGTCCACAATTGGTTCATCAAAGGCTGTGGTATGTGCTGTCCTGTCTGTGGGAAAGTGCATGCAAAAGACCCCTTGCTGCTTATTTGGAAAGAATAGCCTATGTGGCGGCAGCGGGTTTCCTCCAAAGAAATAAGTCAGAATGACCAAATGTGTGACATCCAATAGCCGATGATAAAAATCAATGTGTTCTAGGGCCGTCGTTAAATAAAACAAACTGTTTTGTAACTCATACACACACTTCTGCCTTTCCGTGGTGAGCGCCCTCCCCATTGGAATATCCTGGCTCCCTGACCAACCAACTAATCATCTACCCACGCCTACCTCTCGGGGGAGGGAGGTGAGTGCAACTCGATTACTAGAATACAGTAAAGATCTCTCTAAATCGACCCACCATGGGACCAACTTTAAATGGTCCATTTACGGAGGTGGTCGGTTTAGGGAGGCTAAAAAATCATTACAATAGTATTGTATGATCGATCGTTTGGGACCCAAATAGAGCAATCGATATAGGGGAGTGGTCGATCTGTGGAGGTGGTCAGTTAGAGAGGTTTTACTGTAGTTTATTTATTCATGGAGTTAAAAGGATTACGTTATCTTCATAAAAACCTGCCCTGAACATGGTATGGTTGTGAGCTGGGTCCTATGGTACAGTCGGCCTCTGCAGTCTTCCTGGCTTGAAGGTGGAGGCGTGGGGGGAATATCTCTGCCGGCATTCCGCTGAGAGGTTGAACCGACTAAATTCCAAGTCGTGCCGGATATGTCTGCTGTCTGTGGTTCACTACTGAGTTATGACAGGAAGTGCTCGTGGCTACCACGAATGGAAGCTAATCTGACTTCATGTGAAAGGATCCTCAACTCCCCTCCACCCCCCTCCACCCCACCCTCCCACCCTCCATGCACACACATCTTTTTGGTTGTTGTTCACTGTCATTACTTTTCACGTCTGGGTCATATCTGATATCAAATAGAACGGGTCTGAGGTTCAACTCAACTTTAGACAAAGTGAGCTTCGACATCGACGACACTACTCTGCCTCTGCGCTGCCCTGCCCTGCCCTGCCCTGCCCTGCCCTGCCCTGCCCTGCCCTGCCCTGCCCTGCCCTGCCCTGCCCTCGCATCCTAGCAACAGTCACCATGAGTGTGCACTGTCACAAGTTGGTACCCGTCCTGATATGACTTAGATGTTGGAAGGATGTAAAACTCCAACAACCAACCAACTTGTGAGACATGGCTCAGCGGACACCTGCGATATAGAAACCCGGCCACACCGCCACCAACCTGCACTCTGCCACGTCAGAGGAGTGGGCGCTTACCCATCGCTCATCATATCAAATATCAAAATATTTCTTTACAAATTCCTATTCGGCTGGGACCGGAAGTGGGTTTCTATACGTATGATTCGAATGTGTCTTGTGGCTCCAACCACAAGGTCACATGGTGTATTTCAACATGGCTGATATGGAAAGGTTGAAAATTTCAGTAGCTTTAGCCAATCAGAATCTTTTTTATTGCAAATGGGAGCAGCCATTTGCAATGGAAATAAACAGCTCTGATTGGCTCTTTTCGATTGCAAATGACGGCCCCCTATGGGGGCTGTCATTTACAATCGAAAAGAACAGCTCTGAATGGCTGAAACCACCTAAGCCATTTGACTGGTCCTCTTTACATTCAAAAACCAAGTTCACTGCGCAGGTGGGCAGAGCCTAAATTTTGCGGATGGAAAGGTCCCAGTCGAATACATCCAATGCCTCCTGGATCATGCTACACTAGTTTCTTGAGTGGCGAGGTGAAGATCACACCACTTATAGCCAACACCTCTAGAATGCATTAGTATCAGAAGGACTAATAATTTACATGCTATATAAATAGATTATATTATTAACGGAGTGTTTGTAGCATCTCAATCGGCAAATGCTATAAGCATTTCTACACTCACTCCCCAACCGTCGTGCAGGGGCCTAATCAGTAGAGAGCTGGCCTCACATGCGGAAGGTCAGGAGTTCGGTTCCTGGTCGAATGACTTTAAAATTGAAATGTGTTGCTTCCTAGCCTGGCGTTCGCCATTAATAGGATAGGGCAAGAACTGATTAGCTCAGTGTTAGGATAATATGACTGAGTGGGATATTGGGTCATGGTGCCAGCAGCCTGATTTCCCAGTGAGGCAGAATTATAACGTCATTATGAGTGTGCACTGTCACAAGTCGGTACCCATCCTGATATGACCTTAGATGTTGCCAGGATATAAGACTACAACAACCAACCAACCAATCCACCATGTAAGCTGTAGCTGTTACCCGGCGTGCTGGGTTTCTGCTTCAGTCCTAACTGACGGACTATACCACAATGGCTGCCTGGTGCTTTACCGGGGCAATCCGACAGGTTGTGGGGATATATGGCACTCAGTGTTCAGTGACACTGACACTGACAGCGGTGCGAAATGGTAGCATGTGCCTGAGGCATCAATCACTGTGATGCCCCACTCTCCTGATTACGTGCACCTTTGTAGCTTTCACACAACCTGCCTTTCCCGGCCACACACCATGCACACACACATACACCCATACACACACACAACCTTCCGCTTCCCGCCACACACCATGCACACATACACACACCCATACACACACGCACATGCGCACAGGCACAGGCAGACACACACAGACACACACACACTCACACAACCTCCCCCTCCCCGCCACACACCATGCACACACACATACGTACGCACACACACATACACACGCACAACCTTCCCCTCCCCGCCACACACCATGCACACACACATACACACACACAACCTTCCCCTCCCCGTCACACACCATGCACACACACACACGCACACATACACACACACAACCTTCCCCTCCCCGCCACACACCGTACACACACACACCGTACACACACACACACAACCTTCCCCTCCCCGCCACACACCATACACGCACACACCCACGCGGACACAAAACCTTCCCCTCCCCGCCACACACGACGCGCACATACACCTTCATCCATTATCTCATGCAAATTGAGCAAAATGTTAAAATCAGTTGTGTAACAGAAATCAAACACACATCCAAAATTTAATTTTGACACCCACAAGAAGCTCAAACAATATTTTGCTGAGAAAGTTGGGAAAAACGGTTTCGGTAAATGCATTGTGTCGATTTGCAAATTTTCACTTTTGCACAAAATCAAACAAGCATACTTTTGGTACATATTATGGGATAGATTAGATTTAAATACATGTAGTATTGCTAATGTGCTTATTACACAGAAACAATAATTATTTGACTTGCTACCCAAAAAAAAAAGAAAAAAGAATTATCACCAATGCGACATGGAAACTAAATCTGTGGTACGCAATTTCAGAGAACGACCTATTTAATGTTTGTATCAACTCTGGACTCGACTGCTTCTAATGCTCTTAATGCCTTATTCCTCTAAATGTTCATAATGCCTCTAATGCTCTTAATGCCTCTAATGGTCCCAATGACCTTACTGCTTCGAATCTAGCTGTTCGGCGAAAAACTGAAAACTGGTTTGTTAGAGAAACTACGTACCGGACACGGTGGGTGCAGAAGATCGGAAGTTCGAATCCCAGCCGAGTCAAACCAATGACTTATCAAATTGATACTTGTCGCTACCTAGCCTGGCGCTCAGCATTAATAGGATAGGGCAAGGACTGGTTTGCACAGTTTCAGGATAATTAATGCAACTGTGCGATATTAAGTCATGGTGCCGGCGACCTGGTCTCCCAGTGGGGCAGCACTATAACATCACCATGAGTGTGCACTGTCACAAGTCCGTGACCATCCTGATATGACCATAGATTTTCCTAGGATGAAAAGCAACAACAAACAAACAACTGAGTAGATTGAGGGGAGGTGGGGTGGGATGGGGATGTGGTGTGGTGGCGAGGGTGGGGGGGGGGGGGGGGGGGGGGGCGCCAGGTCGGAGGACTGGGTGCTCATCGGGGGTTCCGTCCGGAATGCCCGGCTTGGCGAAGTGCAGGTTGGTGGCGGTGTGGCTGGGTTCCTGTATCGCAGGGGTCCGCCGAGCCGTATCTCATAAGTTGTTTGCTTGTTGGGGTTTTACGTCCTGCCAACATCTACGGTCATATCAGGATGGGTACCGACTTGTGACAGTGTACCACTCATGGCGACTTTATAGTGCTGTCCCACTGGGAAATCGGGCCACTTGCTGGCACCATGACCCAATATCCCACACAGTCACATTATTCTGACACTGACCTAACCAATGCTTGCCATAGCCTATTAATTAAGAGTCCCAGGCTAGGGAGCAACAAGTATCAATTTGATAAGTCATTGGTTTGACTCGATTGGGAGCCAAAGCAAGGTATCAACTGTGCCAATTTGTAAGTCTTTGTTTATTGGGTTATCAGTTGATCAAGTCCACCCCCTTCCTTTCAGGGAGCAGACACTCTAAGCACTATGCTATCCCATCCGCTGATGCTGCTATCTTCTCAGTGTAATGCAACAGGCTGTGGGAACTTATTATAGTGTGGTTATTAGATCCCTAGACTATCTTTCAACTCGCATCAAATAATACAATCAGATGTCAGCGACTAAATGTTTGTTATTAATTTTAGTCGTCTGGTAATGTTGCATGTTGCCAAATGTGTGTGCCTGATTCAAGACACATGCCTATTCACACTATTCACGCGTGACCTAAATCTGCATTAGATCGAGGCTGAGTACGCATCGGGTATTGGAAATAGCCATAAGACACTGCTGTGTGCCGATGTGTATGAACTACTACAGAAATTAAAGGAGTAAAATTTGAAGATCTTCACCTTTGAAACTATCATATTCATTTTTGCATACCATTTTTCTATCTATTGGTCAATTTTCATGAAGATCGAGTGATGATCAGATGCAGTTCAGTAGGCGATGTCAACAAAGTAGCTGACCCTGGTTGCCAATATTTTCTTTAATTCAAAATTGCATAACTTTCTTAATATATATATTTAAAAAAATATATTTTAAAGCTTTTATTAATTTGTAATTACTAAGACTAGTTGTTTAACTGTGTTACACAGATAACTATGCTGACAGTGTCGCATGGTCCATGATACCACCATAACTATGCAGACTTGAATGAAGTTGACAGTCACATTGTAGTTAAAGAATGGGAAAATCACCATGCAAGGGTCATCCAATCTTCGTGAAAATTGGCCAATAGATAGAAAACAGGTATGTAAAGATGAATATGGTAGTTTAAAAAAATGAATACCCTCAAATTTGAGTGATTTCGAGAGGTTATGGTCGACAAAAAAGTATTTGCATACCTCGGAGATGGGTACGCAGCCTCGGTCTGGTTTTAACATGGCCGTGGCGTGAATAGCGTCAATAGGAGACCAAACAGGATGGCCGAATCTGGAACAGTGCTGACTGAATTCCTATGCGGGTAGTCATGAGTTTGAACTCTGATCAAGTCAATCCAATGGCGTACACAAATTTATAGTTGCTGCTACCTAGCCTGGCGCTCGGCATTAATAGGATACAGCAAGGTCTGCTTTATTCGATATCGGGATAATGTGGCGGGGTGGGATATTGGGTCATGGTGCTGACAGCCTGGCCCAGTCTCCCAATGTACAGTACTATAAAACCGCCATACCTATGCACTGTCATAAATTGGTACCAGTCTGATATGCGTATGACGCTAGATGTTGCTAGGATGTAAAGCTCCAACAAACAAGCGGACAGGATCCTACATAGACGAGGCGTGCTGTACATGTGTTATGTGATATGGCGGGAACACGTGTAACCTATATGCCTGGTAACCCGGATGTAGGATGGCGCTGGCTGGGTCCGTGTGCTCAGTGTCACCTATCACTCAGCCTGTTTAGATATCACTATATCAGGTTATGTGCCATGCAAACCTTACAAATGCTCTGCGCTGACCAAGCCGACCGTGTCTGATTGCGGCTATGTCACCTATCAGTCAGCCTGTTTAGATATGTTATATGCCACGCAAACTTTACTAATGCTCTGCGCTGACCAAGCCGACCGTGTCTGATTGTGGCTATGTCACCTATCAGTCAGCCTGTTTAGATATCAGGTTATGTGCCATGCAAACCGTACTAATGGTCTGCGCTGACCAAGCCGACCGTGACTGATTGCGGCCATGTCACCTGTCAGTCAGCCAGCGTAGAAATCAGGTTATGTACCATGTAAACCTCATTAATGCTCTGTGCTGACCAAGCCGACCGTGTCTGATTGCCGCTATGTCACCTGTCAGTCAGCGAGCATAGATATCAGGTTATGTACCATGTAAACCTCACCGATGCTCTGTGCTGACCAAGCTGACCGTGTCTGATTGCAGCTATGTCACCTATCAGTCAGCCTGTTTAGATATCAGGTTATGTGCCATGCAAACCTTACTAATGCTCTGCGCTGACCAAGCTGACCGTGTCTGGTTGCGGCTATGTCACCTATCAGTCAGTCTGTTTAGATATCAGGTTATGTACCATGTAAACCTTATTAATGCTCTGCGCTCACCAAGCCGACGTGTCTGATTGTGGCTATGTCACCTATCAGTCAGCCTGTTTAGATATCAGGTTATGTGCCATGCAAACCTTACTAATGCTCTGTGCTCACCAAGCTGACCGTGTCTGGTTGCGGCTATGTCACCTGTCAGTCAGCCAGCGTAGATATCAGGTTATGTACAATGTAAACATCACATAATGCTGTGCTAACCAAGCCGACTGTGTCTGATTGGGCTATTCCGAGTTTTGTCACATCAGTCTATGCCGATATCAGGTTTATGTACCATACAAATCTCACATTGCTCTGCACTAACCAATGCGACCGTGTTTGATTGCGGCTATTTCAAATTCCGCTAGTTCCGCAAGTAAGACTGAAGCGCGTCAGCTCATAACTGGACCCTCCTAGCAGAGCTCAAAAGAAGAATGCAAACTATGGGCATGAGGTGCTACTGCAAGATACTACACATCACAGACAAAGACCATGTTACCAATGAGGAAGTCTGTGCCAAGATCCAGCAGGCAATTGGGCCACACAAAGATCTGACAATCATAAAGAACTGCAGTGACATGGCAATATTTCAGGTCTGACCAAAACCATCTCGCAAGGCAGAGTGAAGGGGGAAAGAAAACAAGGTGGACAAAGGAAGACCCGAGAAGACACCACCAGGGAATGAACAGCCCGGGAGTTTGGCAATTTCCAGAGGGTAGTGGAGGACAGGGGAAACTGGGAGAAACTGATTGCAAAATCATTTGTGGTACCCCAACAACCCTCGCGGTTAAGGGATTGATGATGATGATGATGATGATGATGATGATGATGATGATGATGATGATGAGCATATATGCTTTAAACTCACTTTGCACCTGCAACCACTACGCCTCCTGATAACCAAACTTGGAAGGGTTCTTACAAAGCATTTATTTCTAATGTAGGTTACATCAATGAAATTATCCCAACAAATATTTTACACCATTTAAAGTAGTGCTTCTCTGTATCATGGTGTGTGTATTTTCCACCTCCCTCATCTTCCACCATGTAAGCTGTAGCTGTGACCCGGCGTGTTGGGTTTCTGTTTGAGTCCTTACTGAGGGACAGTGGATCTTGGAATACCCGTATTGTAACAAGACCACTTATTGTGTGTTTACATGGCTCAGCATGTTGCACAACTTGTTGAGCGCAACTAGGTGCTGTGTGGGTGCCATTTATGAAAATGTCCATGGAGCTAGGTCAAGTCTACGAGTACTACGCTATAGACACATGGAACCATTTTGGCATGTTATATTGTGTCACATGATCAGAGAGGCAAGTTTTCATTGGTCCTTGCACTCAACATCTCAACAGCGGCTCAACAAAATAGAACAAAATCCTATTTTGTTGTATTTTATGCTCAACAAACCTTTTACATTTTAATTTGAGTGATTTGTTGAAGCAATGTTGTGCTCAAGAAGTTGCAAAACTTCTTGTGCCGTCTAAATGAACCATTAGCGACGATGACCAGTGGGTGACTAAATTGTTTGCAGTAGCAGTAGCAGTAGCAGTAGCAGTAGCAGTAGCAGCAGCAGCAGCAGCAGCAGCAGCAGCAGCAGCAGCAGCAGCAGCAGCAGCAGCAGTGGGGTGAGGGGGTGCCGAGGAGCCCTCCACCCTCGGGAGTGAGTAGGTAAGGGAGAGTAGGGTGGGTGGGCGGAGGAAAAAGTGAAGGGTAGCAGAAGACGGCAGGGAGGTGAGTGCCTGAGGAGGGCCGGCGGGCGGCCTTATAAGGGAGGAGGGAGGGGCGACAGGCGGTGAGGTGCGAATGCTGGCGGCCCGGGGGAGGGTGAGATGTGGCGAGCAGCGGGCGTCGGGTGAGGCGTGAGCGCCAGAACAAAGGACTGGCAGGAGAGGGGGGGGGGGGGGGCGAGCCGGGGCTCGGCCGAGGTGAGTAGGGAGCGCCACAGCGGCGGGGGAGGGTCTCTCCCTTCCCTCGCATCAAACGTAATGCTTCGCATTACGACCGATGCGCGAGAAGGAAGAAGCAAGGCGGGGGTGGAAGAAAGGCGCGTTTATTACACGCCTCAGCGGAAAACATGTTAGGTACATACATAATGAAATATATGCAGTGGTAAGTGTAGGTACATACAAATAATGAAATATATGCACAGTGGTGTGTAGGTACAAGAAATAAGAGATAAATGCACAGTGGTAAATAGAACAATAGAGGTATGAAGAATGATGAGGGGCTCCCAGGAAGGAGCAGAGAGGCCCATAAGGAGCAGGAGAGAGTCAGTAAGTCCGGAGGCCAGGTTATTTGTCAGTGGAGTGAGGGGGTGCCGAGGAGCCCTCCACCAAATAGTAGGAGAGGGCTCGAGGCGCGCCCGAGGCGGGGGCGCGGGGCGCCCGAGGTGGGGGCCGGAGATCTGGGTGAGAGGAGGGTCGTGAGGGCAGAGCCTTAAGGTCGGCGGCTGGATTGTCTGGAGAGGGTCCCTCGTGAGGCTGAGCTGTGTGGTCTGAGGTGCGGGGTGCGGGGTAGGTCGACAAGGGGCGGGCGGCCAAAATAAAGGGAGGCCCGCTCCTTGGAGGGATCGGGTGAGGAGGTCGGCCGGCGAACTCCTCAGGGCTGGGTGGGACGGGGGTCGGGGTCGGGTCGGGCGGGTTGATGACGGTGGTGTCGTGGTCGGCGGCTGTGCCCTCGGAGGAGGGTTCTCCGTGAGGCTGGGCTGGGCTGTGGTCTGAGGGTTCCTTCTGAGGCTGGGCTGGGCTGTGGCCTGAGGGTTCCTTGTGAAACTGGGCTGGGCTGTGGTCCGTGATGGGCGACTGGCGCCGGGCGGCGATGAGAGCCTTACTGAGGGGGCGCTGGGGCCCGACAGGGATGTGGTTGCCGATGAGGTCGGCGGTGCCGAGGCGGCGGTCAGGCCGCGCCTCGGGCAAACTGGGCTGGGCTGGGCTGTGTTCTGTGATGGGCGAATGGCGCTGGTCGGCGATGAGAGCCTTCCTGAGGGGGCGCTGGGGCCCGACTTGGAGGTGGTTGCCGATGAGGTCGGCAGTGCCGAGGCGGCGGTCGGGCCGCGCCTCGGGCAAACTGGGCTGGGCTGGGCTGTGGTCCGTGGCGGGCTGGTGGCGGTGGGCGGTGGTGAGAGCCTTACTGAGGGGCCGCTGGGGCCCGACTGGGCGGTGGTTGCCGATGTGGTTGGTAGTACCGAGGTGGCGGTCAGGGCACGGGTCGGGGGAGGAGGTGCGGCGGGGGCGGGCTAGGGGGGCGGCGAAATCGCGGGCGGTGGGGGGGGGGTCGTGGGGCGGGTCGGTGGGGGGGTCGGTGGGGTCAGGGGGGCAGAGGAAGGCGGTTTCGCCTGGGTCGAGGTGGATGTCTGGGTCGAGGGTGACGGGCGACTGGCGCCGGGCGGCGATGGGAGCCTTACTGAGGGGGCGCTGGGGCCCGAGGCGGGGGTGGTTGCCGGAGGGCACGGCGGCGCCGAGGCGGCGGGCAGGCCGCGCCTCGGGCGGGTGGGCGGTGGTGTCCGGAGGGCTGGTAGCAGTGTGGTGGGCGGCTTTGATAGGGTTGGTGGGCCGGTCTGGGGCCTCCGTGCCGGGCTGGAGGTGCCGGCTCCTCAAAAATCCGGCGAGGCGGGAGCCGCTGCCCGGGCGCGCTTGGCCAGGCATGCGTCCTCGCTGTGCCTGGTTAGTACCCTCCGGACATTGGCGCAGTATGCGCATGGCGTGTAGCTGTCTGGAGACCCCCTGGCCGTGGACCTCCCCCGGGGCTGCGTGGGTGCAGGAGTTGGGGGTCCCGGTTCCAGGCATAGCAGAGTGGGCCGTGGGTCTCCTTACTGTAGGCCACGCGTGTGTCGGTGTGGCCGCGGAACTGGGGGCGGGGCATTGCAGGGTCGAGGGAGGGGAGTTGGGTGGTGGTGGAGTGGGGAGGCATGGCGAGGGACTCCAGTCTGAGGAGGTTTATGGCCACTGGGTCGTGCCAGCCATGGGGGAGGGTACCGTCCGCGATCGCGGTAAAGACCGCCTCAGAGTAGTGGCGGACGGTCGTCCAGGGATAGAGGAGGTTGTCACGACAGATGGATAGGATATGGTGGTGGAGTCCGGGGGCGGAGTGGGCGGGGAAGTCCGGGTGGTCGATGAGGGTGAGGAGGGCGAGGGCGTATTCGTCCTTGGTCGCCTCCCCCCTCTTGACTGGCTTCTTCTCGGGACCTCGCCTCACCAGATCGGAGGGGAAGATGTAGTTGGATGGGATGCCTTGGCGTCTGGTTGAATGCCGCGCCTCGGCGGATGCCAGGATTTCCCTGACGGCGTCGGCCGTGGAGGCGGGGTTGTGGCGGGTCTCCTCCCCCTGGTAGGCCGGCGATGTGGAGGGCTGCAGCTGGGGCAGGATGTGGCGGTACCTCCCGTACTCCGCGTGTGTCGTTCCGGGGAGGGCCGCCTGGGGCGGCGGCGGGGGTCGGGCCGCGGCGGTGGCAGGTGCCCGAGGCGTTGGTGCGGCCGGCGGGGGCGCCTCGGGCGCGAGCCGGGTCCCGTTGGCGCTGATGTGGTCGATCCGGGCGTGGAGGTCAGCAGTGGCCTGCCGGTGCTCGGTGTTGGCCTGCCGGTGCTCCTCGGTGGCCTGCCGGTGCTCCAGCTGCATGCGCTGGATAGCCTCTAGTACTGAGGAGGTCTCGGCGCCCGAGGAAAGGTCCGAGGGCGCCGGGGGGGAGACCGAGACGGATGGTGGTGACTCGACCCTCCCGGGCGGCGTAGAGGGCCCCGGGGTCCGGGGGGCGGCCCGGGAGCCCTTCCGTCCTCGTCCTTTTCCTTGAGGCATGGTCAGCGGTCCGAGGTGTAGGCCCAAACAGGAAAAAGTGAAGGGTAGCAGAAGACGGCAGGGAGGTGAGTGCCTGAGGAGGGCCGGCGGGCGGCCTTATAAGGGAGGAGGGAGGGGCGACAGGCGGTGAGGTGCGAATGCTGGCGGCCCGGGGGAGGGTGAGATGTGGCGAGCAGCGGGCGTCGGGTGAGGCGTGAGCGCCAGAACAAGGACTGGCAGGAGAGGGGGGGGGGGGCGAGCCGGGGCTCGGCCGAGGTGAGTAGGGAGCGCCACAGCGGCGGGGGAGGGTCTCTCCCTTCCCTCGCATCAAACGTAATGCTTCGCATTACGACCAAGTCTACTAGTACTACGCTATAGACACATTGAACCATTTTGGCATGTTATATTGTGTCACATGATCAGAGAGGCAAGTTTTCATTGGTCCTTGCACTCAACATCTCAACAGCGGCTCAACAAAATAGAACAAAATCCTATTTTGTTGTATTTTACGCTCAACAAACTTTTTACATTTTAATTTGAGTGATTTGTTGAAGCAATGTTGTGCGCAAGAAGTTGCAAAACTTCTTGTGCCGTCTGAATGCACCATTAGCGACGATGACCAGTGGGTGACTAAATTGTTTGTAGCAGTAGCAGTAGCAGTAGCAGCAGCAGTAGCAGCAGCAGCAGCAGCAGCAATTATAATATTATATATATAACTTAATAATCGGTTGGTAACTGCAGAGATGAAATTTCTTTTGACGTTTTTAAAAAACATTTCAACATTTGGGTTATATTGTGTTAAGCGCACCACCACAGTTGCCGAAATTAATAGTGGCAATTGAATCATCTCCCTATAACAAAAACAACAACCCAAAAAACCCTGAATTTCACACACCTTCACACACCCTCACACACAACTCCCTCCCAAACTCCATATTTCTCCTTGGATTTCGATACAAATGGCAGTATGGTGTAAATATATCATTACATCGCCATCCAATATGGCAGTTGGCCAGCTTCCAACAGTCGGACTACGTCACGTTGATTTATCGGCTTGGTTAGTGGCCTGTATTTTGACATGGCCCCCCCCCCCCCCACCCCCACCCTTCATAAGGTCTACACAATAATACTTTGTTGTTGTTATTTAGTCGATATGGTGGGAATACAGTATAACCGGCCCCATCGACCATATACACGGATACTTGCGCCCTCCCTCCTTCTTTTCCTCTCTCCCTCCTTCCCTCCTTCCCTCCCTCCAGATCTCCCTTCTTCCCTACTTCCCTCCCTCCTTCCGTCACTTTTCGCTCCGTCCGTCCCTCCTCCCGTCGCTCTTCCCTCCTACCCGTCGCTCTTCCCTCCTGTCTTCCCTCCTTCCCTCGCTCTTCCCTCCCTTCCTCCCTCCTTCGATACTTGATATCAGGTCATGGTGCTGGTGGCCTGGTCTTCCAGTGGGGCAGCACTATAAAGTCGCCATGAGTGCGCACGGTCACAAGTCGGTACCCATCCTGATATGATCTTAGATGTTGCCAGGACGTAAAGCCCCAACAACCAATCAACCAACCACCCTCACACTCACTCACTCACTCACTCACTCACTCACTCACTCACTCACTCACTCACTCACTCACTCACACTCACTCACTCACACCCCCACTCATTCACTCACTCACACCCCACTCACTCACTCTCTCACCTCCCACTCACTCACTCACTACGCACTCCTCACTCCTCGCTACTCACTCATTCACTCACTCACCCACTCACTTACTCACTCACACCCCCACTCATTCACTCACTCACCCCCACTCACTCACTCACCCCCCATTCACTCACTCACTCACTACTCACTCACACTCACTCACTCACCCACTCACTCACTTACACCCCCACTCATTCACTCACTCACACTCCCACTCACTCACTCACTCACTCACCCACCACTCACTCACTCACTCACACCCCCACTCATTCACTCACTCACACCCCCACTCACTCACTCACTCACTCACTCACTCACTCACTCACTCACTCACTCACACCCCCACTCACTCACCCCACTTCCACTGCCCCAACCTCCACTCCCCGACTCCCCCCTCCCCTCACCAACTCACCCCCTCCCCCTCCCCCTAACACCGGCCTGAGCCCATCCGACCTTTGCCCTCGCCTCACCCTATACATCCGCCACAAGTAGTTTCTTAGGTCCGGCTAGATTTCTTGTATTTGTGTCTTCCTCCCTTTAAAGTTAAACACACGGGGGGCGGGGGGGGGGGGGGCGTATAACGGGACACCGTCTCGTTTCCCGACTCCCTCACCTTCCCACTTATTGACATCGTCAGCGTAAAAATGAGCAAGAGCCGGGTTAAAATAAACGAGGGAGAAGAAACAGTTGGCTGCACGCCCATGTGAGGTCAGTCAAGTAAGTGAGACTCAGCTGAGAACAGTGACCGTGAGAGAGTAAGGTTTGCCGACTCAGCCACATTTAAGGTTGCATAATCCGATGAAGGTGACAACAAATGCACAACATTTGCCTAGATTTTATCCCCAGGAATTTGTCCTTGTATGTGTGTATCAAGGAATTGTACTGTACGTCCGGAAGTCAAGTGCTCTCACGCTGACAAGAGATATTATTCAATGAATAAAGTACATTTAGTTTAAAACAAAAAAAGATTTCCCCGATTTCGCGCATTTCTGCGATTTCGCAGATTTCTGCGATTTTTCATGTTTACTGATTAACGTTAATCAAAATGTATGTGACAACAGTTGGTTAGTTCGAATCCCGTTCTTATATGTCCTCAGATGTTGCTAGAACATATGCATCTAGCAAGAAAGCATCAAATTTTCGAAACCAAAACAGTGATCTAGATTTGATTCTACATATCTAACTTAGATGCTGGTGCACTTATCAAATATTTGTTACCACATAGAATAGAACACCGAGGCAATTTAATAGAACCTCTCACTGCAGAAGCTTATGGTGTCAGTTTTGGTGTGCTTGCCTAAATTAATTTGGTACATTTGCACTTCAAATATCTTAAAAGTTAGCCATTTAAAATAAAAGTTACTTCAAACCAAAGTAAGGTAGATTATTATGATCAACCTAATATATTTAACTCAGAAAATGGCAGAAACCCCAAACGATCGGACTTTGCAACTTTAATATACATCACCGACCTAAAGTGCCTGTCACACTATGGCGGATTGAGCAACGGACAGAACCGGACAAAGAATATTCTAGCCCGGTGTTATTCGGACTTGAAATGTATCGATTATGTAACGGATGGGTAACGGACGTGTAATGGATATGTATCGGACGGGAATGGATGGGGAATGGACGGTAACGGATAATAACCGCATAGGTCAGTCTGGTGCTATCCGTTACAAGTTTTGTGCATGCTCAAAACTTGTAACGAATCGGGTCGGATATCAATGGATATCAATGGATATCAATGGATATCAACGGATATGCAACGGACGCAAACTGGACTTTGTGGGATATCAACAGACTTTGTTCGGTTTCTTTCCGTTTCCGCAATCCGGTGACGTGTGACAGAGCCTTTAATATGACTGTGTAACCCTGTCATAATTACCGGTTCCTGAGAGTATGCGCTGCAGACTTATTTATTAACAGAACAATACAGCTTGTCAAATGTGCATTGCCTTCTGGGAAAGTCCTGACTCATGTGTGCAGCCATCCATTGGGACTGTCAGCTCATCTCCCACTTCGGTTCTTGAGCTGAGGATGGGTACTGACTTGTGACATTGCAGACTCATGGCAACTTTATAGTTCTGCCCCAATGGGAGACTAGGCTGTCGGCACCATGACCCGATACCCCACACAGTTACAACTACAGGCATATCTCTATCCTTCCAATACCTGGCAAGTTAATGGAGAAGGACTTACATTATCATAATACTGTGTTCACCAATCCTTGCCCTATCCTATTAATGCCGAGCGCCAGGCTAGGTATCAATTTTGTACGTCATTGGTTTGATCGAGTGTGAAGCCAGTTCCAAGGTCCTTAAGCTAAGATTCCAGATACGCGGCATGCGGCGGTGAAGCAGCATGCGGCATGAAATAGCCATGTCATTTCTACAAATTTGTGAAGGAAAGTCAAAGTTACTGGTTTCTCTATGGGAAATGGAGCAGCATTCGCATTCGCATTCGCATTCGCACCGATCGGTACATGAAGTGATCTACTTGCCGCATTCACATTTGCATACTGCATATATGGAATCTTAGCTGGAGCAGACGGGGTGGCCGAATGAGTAAAGCGTCAGTCTCCTGTTTTGGGAGATCGGGAGATGTAAACTCATGAGTTTGTGGGTTTGAATCCTGGTCGAGTCAAACTAATGACTTAAAAATGTATACTTGTCGCTTCCTAGCCTGGCACTTGGCATTATTAGGATAGGACAAGGACTGGTTGGCTCAGTGTCAGGATAATGTGACTGAGTGGGATATCAGGTCATGGTGCTGGCAGCCTGGTTTCCCAGTGGGGCAGCACTATAAAGTTTCCATGAGTGCACACTGTCACAAGTCGGTGCCCGTCCTGATATGACCTTAGATGTTGCTAGGACGTAAAACAACAAACACACACAGAATCGTATCTTTAGTGTGCATACAGCCTTAGGGAGGGGATCGAATGGGGGAGTAACATTATAGGCTTTGTAGCCAACCTTATGTTTCAATAAAGACTTCACCTTAATTGTTGCTTTGACTTCTTCTCATTGATATAGTGAATATGCAAATATTCAGACCCATGTCAAATGTGCTACCCAAAGGTTTAGTTAATGACTAATACACCTAAACACGGTTTGGCGGCCATCTTGACCTAATTCGTGTTCGCAGGTAAACAAACGCGCGTGGCAGTATCACCAGTGTGGCAGTGAGCACTCTTCAGAGAGAAAAAGTTTAATATCTCTAAAAGTACAACACCTATAAACAAACTGATTGGAATACACATAGAAAACATGTTTACCAAAAAGATTATATTAAATTGATATGGTTAGGGTTCTGGATTTCTATTCATTTTGAATAAAACTGACGTTTTGCACTGCTGGTACCGGCATACTCAATGCATTGTCAATGGCAGTGAGCAATCTTCAGAGAGAAAACGTTAAATATCTCTAAAAGTACACCACCTAGAAACAAACTAATTGGAATACACATAGAAAACATGTTTAACAAAACGGATTATATTAAATTGATAAGGTTAGGGTTCTGTATTTCTATTAATTGTTAATAAAACTAACGGTTTGCACTGCGCGTACCGGCAAACGCAATCTCGGCAATGCATTGTCAATGGCAGTGAGCAATCTTCATACAGAAAACGTTAAATATCTCTAAAACTACACTACCTAGAAACAAACTAATTGGAATACATATAGAAAACATGTTTAACAAAAAGATTATATTAAATTGATATGGCTAGGGTTCTCGATTTCTCTTAATTTTGAATAAAACTAATGCTTTGCACTGTGCGTTCGGCAAACTCAAGGCTATCAGTCTTTTGTTTACCTATAACCGGAAGTGGCCTCGTTCTCGCGAAATTAGGACATGCCCATATAAGGCCAAACCGTGTTATCGTGTATCGCACAGCTTGTCTCAAGTGTTCAATTTGATCGACTCTTGACACGGGTAATTAATGAAGGAAGGTCTGTTTTTCGACACTAACTGTACTGCCGTATCTAACTGGTTAGATGCAGTGTGTGTGTGTTTATTTGTTTGTTTGTTGTCTTACATCCTAGCAACATCTAAGCTCATATCAGGATGAGTACCGACTTGTGACAGTGCGCACTCGTGGCGACTTTATACTGCTGCCCCACTGGGAGACCAGGCTGTTGGCGCCGTGACCGAGTATCCCAATCAGTCACAATATTCTGATACTGAGCTAACCAGTACCTACACTACTGAGCTAACCAGTACCTACACTACTGAGCTAACCAGTACCTACACTACTGAGCTAACCTGTACCTACACTACTGAGCTAACCAGTACCTACACTACTGAGCTAACCAGTACCTACACTACTGAGCTAACCTGTACCTACACTACTGAGCTAACCTGTACCTACACTATTGAGCTAACCAGTACCTACACTACTGAGCTAACCTGTACCTACACTACTGAGATAACCAGTACCTACACTACTGAGCTAACCAGTACCTACACTACTGAGCTAACCAGTACCTAAACTACTGAGCTAACCAATACCTACACTACTGAGCTAACCTGCACCCACACTACTGAGCTAACCAGTACTTACACTACTGAGCTAACCAGTACCTACACTACTGAGCTAACCAGTACCTACACTACTGAGCTAACCAGTACCTAAACTACTGAGCTAACCAGTACCTACACTACTGAGCTAACCTGCACCTACACTACTGAGCTAACCAGTACCTACACTACTGAGCTAACCAGTACCTACACTACTGAGCTAACCAGTACCTACACTACTGAGCTAACCTGTACATACACTACTGAGCTAACCAGTACCTACCCTACTGAGCTAACCAGTACCTACACTACTGAGCTAACCAGTACCTACACTACTGAGCTAACCTCTACCTACACTACTGAGCTAACCTGTACCTACACTATTGAGTTAACCAGTACCTACACTACTGAGCTAACCTGTACCTACACTACCGAGCTAACCAGTACCTACACTACCGAGCTAACCACTACCTACCCTACTGAGCTAACCAGTACCTACACTACTGAGCTAACCTGTACCTACACTACTGAGCTAACCAGTACCTACACTACTGAGCTAACCTGTACATACACTACTGAGCTAACCAGTACCTACCCTACTGAGCTAACCAGTACCTACACTACTGAGCTAACCAGTACCTACACTACTGAGCTAACCTGTACCTACACTACTGAGCTAACCAGTACCTACACTACTGAGCTAACCAGTACCTACACTACTGAGCTAACCAGTACCTAAACTACTGAGCTAACCAGTACCTACACTATTGAGCTAACCAGTACCTACACTACTGAACTAACCAGTACCTACACTACTGAGCTAACCTGTACCTACACTACTGAGCTAACCAGTACCTACACTACTGAGCTAACCAGTACCTACACTACTGAGCTAACCAGTACCTACACTACTGAGCTAACCAGTACCTACACTACTGAGCTAACCTGTACCTACAATACTGAGCTAACCAATACCTACACTACTGAGCTAACCAGTACTGGCACTACAACGGCTCCTATCCCGAGGCCTGGTTTAGTAGTTGTCTGCACCGACGGTGGCGCCACCTAACGGGGACATCGGTGGTAAGCGTGTAACCCAGATGGGTCGTTCTCAGAAACTGTGTACCACTTTTGTGACATGGAAACAAAAAGTGAAAACATTCCAAGTAATAGCAGAAAACATAAAAAATAATCCATATTGATATGATGGTTTATATGTTGTGCACATGTCAGAGTTGACTTTTTTTCTTCTTTGCTTTTTGCTTTTGATCTTATGCAAATTAAGAAAGCTGTTTAAATGAACTCTGTAACATCCATCCATACTATCATTTAAACACACATCCATAAAATCATTTTAACACACAATAAATTCAACCAATATTTTATTGATTACAGTTAAGTCCAAAGATTTGCTTCTTACAAGAACAAAGTTGAAAAAAACAACCTGGGTGGGTGGGTGGATAAAGTATGACAACTCCAGTCGGCGACCAATTTGTGTTACATACCAGATAAGTGCTGACTGTGCAGATCTGGCTGTGCATGCTGGTAGCTAATCACGAAAAAACGGAGATCACAGCAGACTCCAGCAGCAAGTGCGGCTGTCTGTCTGTCTGTATATGCAAGAAGTGCGACTGGCACTCAGCAAATAAAAACCTTCCCCGCAAAAAAACCGCCTCCTGTCCCCAACTAATACCCCCACTGCTCTCTCACCCATATCCCCAGTCTTTCCCCCCACTCCCCCGCTCCTCCTTCCACCTACCTATTCCCTCTCATTTCTCACCCCCTACAATATCTCCCCCTCCACCTACATACCCCCACCCATATCCCTCACCCCCACCCCATCTCCCCCATCACCTACCTATCCCCACCCTTATCCCTCACTCGCACCACCTACCCCCTCCACCTACATGCCCCACCCTTATCCCTCACCCCCACGCCATCTCTCCCTCCACCTACACACCCCCACCCTTATCCCTCATCCCCATCTCATCTCCCCTCCACCTGCATACCCCACCCTTATCCCTCACCCCCACGCCATATCCCCCTCCACCTACCTATCCCCACCCTTATCCCTCACCCCCACCCCATCTCCACCTACATACCCCCACCATTATCCCTCACCCCCACCCCATCTCCACCTACATACCCCCACCTTTATCCCTCATCCCCCACCTCATCTCCCCCTCCACCTGCATACTCCACCCTTATCCCTCACCCCCACACTATCCCTCCTTACCATACACCTCCACCCATACACACCCAGCTCCCTCACCCCCACCCCATCCCTCCACCTCTCACCCCTTGCCTCCACTTTCTTTGTACACCCTCCATTAACCGTGCTCCTGTCTCCCCCACCCCCCTATCCACCCTTCCACATCTCCCCTGTCCCTTCTCATCCCAAAATGAAGACCATGTTCTGAGTGTATCTGAAGGTTTGTGTATACATGTATGTGTGCCCGGGGGGGGGGGGGGGGGGGTAAGCTTAACGCTCCCTGAAATAGATTAGACAGTGGCTCTGAAGCCCGGCGTCCTAGAACCTGGTGCGACGGCACAACTTATCCACTCATCACCATGTCACGGTTCACTAACAGAACGCCGCTCCTTTCCACCAACGACTTATAAAATCGATACTTGTCGCTACCTAGCCTGGCGCTCAACATAAATAGGATAGGGCAAGGACTGGTTAGGTTAACTCAGTGTCAGGATAATGTGAATGTGTGGGATATCGGGTCATGGTGATGGCAGCCTGATTTCCCAAGGTCACCATGAGTGCACTCTGTCACAAGTCAGTGCTCATCCTGATATGACCTTAGATGTGGTCAGGACGTAAATCTCCCAACAACCAACCAACCAACCTTTCCACCATCAATGAATCGTGCATAAACAACCTTGATTAGATTGATTGATTGATTGGTGGTTTCTTTATGCTGTGTCGGCAGCAGAGGCCATATTCATGGCGAGAATTGTTTGATTTTTATTCAACGAATCGATTTTACAGAGTGCAAAAGCATACAATCAATGTTATATCAGTAGACAGTGTTAATTTAAAAAGCGCACAGTTATAGCATTGATTAGAAGTATTATTTTGTACAATTTGGTTGATACCGAGGCCAGTGCGTTTTCAATTCACAAGTCTGAAGGAAATTGGAATTGATCCATGTATTATTCGTGTTCGGACTGTTGGGCTACTTTAAAAATTTAATTTGTTTTCCAACGGCGAGTCGTTAGTGTCACGGGGTCTAGATGTTGCATAAACAAATACCCTTGCCTCCTGCTGCCACATGTCTAAAGGTGATGGCTGGGGACTGTGCCAACTGTTCACTTTTTCTTCGTGGATCTAATCTAACACCAACTGGAGCATTGAAAAACAAATTGGAATATTATCACCCATTTAGCGGGTATATATATTTATTGATGCATACATACACATACAAAAGAACCTATTCAGCAGAATAAACATGATCTGCCTATACTATATATATATGTAATGTTTATATAATATATATACATAGATATATGTGTGTATGATGGAGAAAATAGATAACGACACGATGTAAAAAGTAGCAGCATGTTTGCTTATACATTACTTAATTTTCGTATTTTAAGGTGTTTTTTTGGTTGTTTATTTAATTCGCTCTCGTAGTTCAGACCGTGTCTATCTTTTCATGATTTTTAACCCGTAACAACGTTAAATTAAAAAGAAGCTTGGCCCACTGTAATATCTACGTTGAAATATATATATATATATGGGTTCTTCTTTGCTGCTGGTCCTAATTGGTCGGTCCCTCACATTGTAACTGTTTTCGTCTAAATTAATTCTCCTTTTCAAACCAAATGAAGAAAATTCCTTTCATTATACCCCAAAGAAGCAATGACAGCAATCCAGTGAGAAAATAATGTTTGGTTTATTTTTTATTGAATAAATAGATTCATTTGTCATGCAAATATGACAGCTAAAAATGGGAATGGTGAAACTGTACTGCTTGTGTTGGAAACTACTTCATTGTAGACCAAAATATTCAAACATAGCTAGTTTATTTGCAAAGTTGTAACATGCAAAAATGTCAGAAAACTAATTTTCGGACTGTTGGGTGTCTGTGTGTAAAACAACGATGCTTGAAGGTGAGCATAACGCGTGTTTCATGAGGTGTCACGTCATGAAACACGTGTTCACCTTCAATTTTCACAATATCCAACCATGCAAGCCAGGAAAAACCCTGCTGCTTTAAATAGCATAGCATCATAGATGCCTAGTTCTGAACACAAAAGTTATAATATTATTTCCTAAAATGCATTAAAAGTGAAATAAAAACTTTGTGTCACGGGTGAAACACGCGTAACGACGAGAATTTATTTCGCGATACAAAATCCAACAATGGATCAAATCTCTTCTCACCATGATTTTCAAATATACCGTGGGCATCTACACACCTACTGATGATGTGGTGTCAAGTCATAAACAGGATGTTGTGCTATGATGCTATTACTGTGGGGTGTCACATATTGATGAAGAAGAAACACGCGTTCACCTGTTGTCATCTTCATCCTCTAAATCATCACAAAATCTTTTTCTACATAAGAAAACTTGTATGCAAATAATGTGTACAAATAATGCCCTGAACAAATACATTTTTTGCATGCTATTAGCAGTGTCTAACCTAAGTCAGTATTGAGTGTCACATGAAACATGCGTTACATGTTACATGAAACATGTGTTACAATTCCAAGAACATCAGAAGTTAGGGAAGTGTTCCAAGATTACTTTGAAATATGTCCACAACATCAAAAACTAATAGGCATAAATACTTTTTCATCATCTGTGGTACTTGTTTCATCATGAAGGAACAACTTTTCCTTTCCATGTAATGCATGTTTCAGTGTCACAATTTTATAAGTCCTCTGTTCTACTCTCAAGTGGAAGGACCCTCATAAAATTGCACTTAGTTACTCCTAGTGAGTGCAGTTCAAAACCGTACTAGGAAAAAATAAGGGTCTTGTTCTAAATCTGACACTAGGCGGCTTTTTGTGTCACACCGAAACACGCGTAACGTTCTCCACTTAGTCGTGTTCAAAGCCACCCTGACTTGCAGTCGGGGTCCAAACTGCTTTTCTTTTAATTGTGCCTTAAAATAGGATATATGTGGAACACAACAAGCCTAACTAGGATAAGCTGTGACGTATTTAAGTTTTTAACCCCGATTCCCCCTTTTTAGGACCAGCAGCAAAGAAGAACCCGTATATATGTGCACTATAATCTATTATGGGAATATAAACAAGGACACTATCATCTTCAGTTATATTTGTATTGTTATTTGCGAACCACAGCTAGTGTATGCCAGTGATTAGTTCCAGGTTTGGCCACACCGGCACCACCTGTCAGTGGCTCTGACCATGCAATTATCTATATTCCTGCCAGAGAATATATACTCTTTCTCAACCACGTCAGTCTTCTTGTTGTTTCTGTTTAATGGGGCCAACTGTTTATATATGTAAAATATAAGTATTATGTGTATATAAATTGGCGGCGATGCATTTCTTTATTATTTTATTTAATTATTCCCAATACGTGTATGACTTGCTCCGGGGATATTGGCGCCACCGTCACTTCCGGTGCCGTTCCTCCCCCCTCCCCCCCCCCCCCAATCGTCGTTCGCCTCACACTTTTTACCTTTGCTGACGTGCCTGTGAGTCCGGTCCGTACTACTTTATCTGGCCGGTAATGCCAATAGAATACTGTAGTAACTGTGGATCATTACATATCACCGCTCCGAAGAAGCACGTATGTGCATGGTCAGCAGGAATTAAAATAGGAGTTAGAACATGTATTCCCCTCAGATTTATACTTGTGTAATGCGTTATGCATCACATATTATATATATGTTATATATATTGTTTATTATATTATTATATATATATTATGTTTTATTATATATACGGTTGATCATTATAATCTACTTTACATCACTTTGGAATAGCTTTTTTGGGGTGTAGATGTTAACTTTGGAGACATTTGAAGGTAAGATCTACAAAATAATTTCAGTGTGCATACCGAAATGCTAGACCTTATAAGTAACCGGTTCTAATACACTGATTTAATATTCCTTTTTATGAAAGTCGAGTCAAACCACTGACTTAAAAATTGATACTTGTCGCTTCCTAGCCTGGTCCTCGGCATTATTAGGATAGGGCAAGGAGAAGTGGAATGAGGAAGACCAATCGTCCACGATTGAAATTTCCCCTGCTTAATCAACTAATATACCAACAAACAAACAAAGAAAAAAAATAAGAATTAAGAAAAGAAGAAATGGCTGGAAGACTAGTGCTTCAGCGCTTAGAAAAGAACTTATTCAACAGAATAAAATATCCCCCCCGCCCCACACAAAAAAAGGAAGTTTAATAAGTGCATCGGTATCTAAGTTGGATATCCAGGATCAAATGAAGCCGAGTGTTTTGGATTAAAAAATACATGCAAGTTTAAGTTTGCTGAGAATGACCACTGACTGGATGTTGTTTCCCTCGTTGCAGACAGTACAGACATCGTGGATTCTAAGCTGAAGCTTATCCTCGGGTTGATATGGACGCTCATCCTGCATTACTCCATCTCCATGCCCGTCTGGGAGGAAGAGGACGACCCAGACCAAAAGGTAAGCCTCCTCCTCCCTCCACTACCAACCCTACTTCACCCACCCACCCTGAGCAGCTCTGTCTGTCCCAGAACTTAAAAATGTTATTGTCCGATAGTTTTGAGTTTCTACCATTTAATTTAGGTAAAGGTATTTTGTTGATCATTATTATCTTCAATATGAGAGCTTAAAGTAGGTGTACCCACTCATTTTTTTAAACTAAACCAAATGACAGGAAACTTACAGCAAACACACTTTGTATCAAAGTGGGGATACCTACTTACAGTTGCAGAGCTTGGTGGTTTCGACTTTCTGTCATTTTCTGAGATAACTATATTAGGTTGATCGTTATAATCTACCTTAGTTTACTTTGAAGTAACTTTTAATTTAGATGGCAAACTTTTGAGTATTTGAATCGCAAACATGCCACATTTATTTTATCAAGCATGCCAAAACGCTGACACTGTAGACTTATGTAGTAATAGGCTCTATTAAATTGCCTTAGTATTCCATTCTGTGTAGCGACAAATGTTTGATAAGTGCACCAATATTTAAATTAGACAACTAGAATCAAATTTAGATAATTGCTTTGGTTTTGAATATTCAATGTTTTCATCTGACTATGCAGCTTTAAAGAAACTTTGATTATTGATTGGGTAACTTTGCAGGTATTTGAAGTGAAGGAGATGCAAGATTAATGTTGCCATGTATATTGCAATTCTGACTCCATAGGCTTCAGTACTAACATAGGCTACTAAATGTACCAACAGATCTATCTGCTACTGAAATGCAGACAATCAAATAACTTATCAGCAACTACTGCTTGGTAAGACAACACCAACACTACAGCTGGCCAGCATTGAAAACAAGCCTGGATACCCGGGCTTACATGCTATGGACAGTATAATTATAAATACAGCCTCAATAAAAAATAGGAAAAAAAAAAGGTTCTATAAAAATAGGCTTCCCTTCTATGCAGCAGCAAATGCTTTTTAAGTACACCAGCATCTATGTTAGATATGTGTCAGATCAAATCTAGGAGTGCTTTGATGTACACGACCAGCGTCATCTGCATGTGATCTGAACTTTTTCCAACACATAGACTATACTATTCAAAGGCGCCAGATCGGCAACTTCTATTTGTTCCATTCCAACTCCTATTTCACAACTTTTTTGAAAGCACTGTCTAAATAGGTGATTTGGTATTTAAAATGTGATGCTTTCATTGGACTATGACCACGAGTTCAATTTGGACTTAGAATGGCTAAGTAAGAATCCAGAGGGATGTAGTTTTTCATCTGGCCAACAAAACAGTGTGTTTATGGTTGGTTAGGTAGTTAGTGGTGATTGCTTAACACTCTGTCGGCAGCAAAGGTCATAATTACGCGAGAACTGTTCAAATCTTATTTTGTCATATTATTATCGAGCCATCGCTTTTACACAGAATGTAAAAGCACACAATCAACGGTCCAATACAATTAATGCCAATGCAGCTCTCTCTTAAACCAATGATCCGATGAAAGCTTAATATTTTCAAAACTGAAGCTTTTATCTAAATTTTGAACCTATTTATCTAACTTACACACTGGTGCACTGGGTAATCATTTCTTTGTGATTTTGTCCATGTTTAGGAGTGTCAAAGCTTGGTGGCTTAGACAGACGCCAACATGACTTAATTCATACAGAAAACCACCAGTAAAAGCCAAGTGCAAGGACATAGTTTATTTTGAATCCTTGCACTTCAAATATCTCCAAGGTTAGCCAATGTTCATGAGAAGTTACTTTAAAACTCAAATTAGAAGAGGTTATAGTTCTCACCATAATAAATATGTAACTTAAAAATGACAAAAAAAAATCTAAATCAACGAGTTGTGTAACTTTAAACATGGAAAAGCTCCGTGTTTTCGCTGATTTACCCGATTCTCTGCTGAATAAATGGTCCATCATAGACTTAGCATTGTGGGAGAATAGCGGAAAATTGAGAGTTAGACAGATTAATTCTTTTCCCTGTGTGTGTGATTTGTGTGTGGAGTTCCCCAAGATTTTTTTTTCCCGGTGTGTGTGCTTTGTGTGTGGAGTCCCCCCCCCCCCCCCCCCCTTCAGAACCGAGTTTTTACCCTTACGCTTATAGTCCAATGAAAGCATACACTTTTATAATCAAAACACTTATCTAGATTTGATTCTAAATATCTAACTTAGATACCAGTGCACTTATTAAACAGTTGTTGCTGCATAGAGGCGAATACTAATCGACCCTGTTACTGCAGAAGCCTTTTGATGTGCTTGCCAAAATTAATTTGGCATATTTGCACTTCAAATATCTCAAAAGTTAGCCATTTAAAATTAAAGTTACTTCGACTAAACTAAGGTGTATTATAGCAATCAAGCTATAGCCCTTCTATGGCGGAGGTTGAACAATTCACAAAACATAAAGTTACCTAGATTTTATCCTATGTACCCAACTTAGATACTGGTGCACTTATTAATCATCTGTTGCTGCATCGAAGAAGATACTAAAACTGATTAAATAGAACCTGTTACTACTGAAGTCTATGGTGTTAGAATTTTGACGTGCTTGCCAAATTAATTTGGCATGTTTGTACTTCAAGTATCTCCAAAGTTAGCGATTTAAAATAAAAAGTTACTTTACACCAGAGTAAAGTAAATTATATCGATCAATTTAATGTATTTATCCCAGAAAATGATAGAAACTCAACATCATCTGATTATGTTACTTTAAACTAGATTGAAAATGTCAATGTGTAGAAGATTGTGTAACTTGAAAATGTCACCATTGATTCCCCAATGTTCTGGTTTCCATTTAACACCCCGTTGCATTCTTTTTGTTTATGTGTGGCTTCAAGCGTTTAATTTATTCTCTTGCATTCTCATGTTATATTAAATGTATCCATGTATGTTTGTTATTAAATTAGGGTTTTGAAGCCACAGCTATGTGTTCTTAGTATTTAACTGTTAGACATTCCCTTGTTTTCGTAGTAGAGTCCCCAGGGTCTATGGCAATTGTATGGTAATGGAGTGTCACCTTTCAATCAATTCTGATCAAATTCTTTGCCGCTGTCATCAATCACGTGTCGCCCAATGAGTCGAGCGTCGCGTCGAATGGGTAATCTCAGTGTGGCTAGACAAAGTGTCGCCAAATTAATAACAGATGACATTTAGTTTAGCATCCATAGGTCACCCATTAATACATATGACTTCCAGATAAATATATGCTGTTTGGTGTAGGTTTCTCACATCAGACGGCATGTAGTGATGGCACACAACATGTAGTGATGGCACACGACATGTAGTGCTGGCAGATGACATGTAGTGATGGCAGATGACATGTAGTGATGGCAGATGACATGTAGTGGTGGCATACAACATGTAGGTGGCAGATGACATGTAGTGCTGGCAGATGACATGAAGTGGTGGTAGACATGTACGTGGCAGACGACACGTAGTGCTGGCAGACGACACGTAGTGCTGGCAGATGACATGTAGTACTGGCAGATGACATGTAGTGGTGGCAGACGATATGTAGTGCTGGCAGACGACATGTAGTGCTGGCAGACGACATATAGTGGTGACAGACGACATGCAGTGATGGCAGATGACATGCAGTGATGCAGATGACATGTAGTGATGGCAGACAACATGTAGGGAAGGCAGACGACATGTTGTGATGACAGACGACGTGCTTGTAATGATGGCAGGCAACATGAAGTGGTGACAGACAACATGTAGTCTACCACTAGTGATGCAAACATGTAGTGGTAACTGACAACATGTGGTGGTGGTAGATGACATGTAGTGGTGGCAGATGACATGTAGTGGTGGCAAACGAATGTAGTCATGGCAGACCTGTAGTGGTGGCAGGCGAGATGTGGTGATGGCAGACATCTCGTGCTGACACATGTAGTGATAGCAGACAACATGTAGTGGTGACATACATGTAGTGATGGCAGTTGAGATGTAGTGATGGCAGACATGTAGTGGTAACTGACACCATGTAGTGGTGGCAGATGACATGTAGTGGTGGCAGGCGACATGTAGTGGTTATATACGACATCTAGTTGTGACAGATGACATGTAGTGGTGGCAGACAAATGTGGGCATGGCGGATGACATATAGTGGTGACATACATGTAGTGGTGACATATGACATGTAGTGGTGACATATGACATGTATTGGTGACATGACATGTAGTGGTGATAGCTATGTAGTGGTGACATGACATGTAGTGATGGCAGATGACATGTAGTGATGGCAGATGACATGTAGTGATGACAGACGACATGTAGTGGTGGCATACGACATGTAGTGATGGCAGACGACATGCAGTGGTGACAGATGACATGTAGTGGTGACAGACGACATGTAGTGGTGGCATACGACATGTAGTGATGTCAGATGACATGTGATGGCAGACGACATCCAAAAGTGCGGTGACTATTTCCTGCCTACCTGAGCTGTGTGGGTATAACTGCATGCCCCTGTTTGTGACTCCAAATAACTCGCCTTGACTACCGCAGTAAACACTCCTCATGTTTCTCCCCCCTCCCAGGCTGCAAAGATGATGGTAAATGAAAAGATTTGTGTTCCACCCTTTGCCTCTTTTTAAACACTCTTCACAAGTCTACTACTTAACCAATTCCAGACTTTTAAAAGTTCTGCATTAGCCTCCTCTTCCCCCCTCGCTCCCTCTCTCCCTCTCTCTGTCTCTACACCTCCCAGGGAGATCAATGGTAGCTTAGAAATGCATTATTACTAATAATAATTCAATCTGTGCCCGGGTGGGGTGCAGGGCGAGCTAGCAAAGAAAGCCGACTATGTTGTTGAATGGATGAGCGGACGGATGAATTAACCACCACCTCACTAACCTGGCAACTTTAATATTAGTTGTATGATTTGGTAAAATATCACCTAAAATTCTTTCTTAAATTAAAAAAAAAATGGTTTTCATAATTTACTTAGGTTAAGATTGTCATGTTCTCAACTTTTCACCACAAATCTCTTATTATCAGCAAATGAAAGTGTTGTATGGATCAGAAGAAACACTTGGCATAATTTACTTGTTGTATATTATCTGCATTGTCATCGATCATTAGTTTGTGATTTGTCATTAGCATTATTCGTCAATTTGATTTTGTAGATATATATATTTATTTATATATATATTTTATATGTAATATATAATGTATTTATATATAATATATGTATATAGAATTTATATAATATAGGTACATAGAATATATATATAATATATGTATGTATAATATATATATATATATGTATAATATATATTATAATATATGTAATATGTGTATATATAAAAGTGGTTATGAAGTAACAAAGAGGACGACAGACGAAGTTGGGTTGGAAAGCTTGATGCACTAGTATGTGTACAATCCAATGACTAGTACCACAAGCCAGGTGGCCAACGCCGATATCTGCTGACACCAAAGAGATATCATGGAAGATATTTATTTATACACTGTAGTCATACTGCTATTGAGTATCTCACGATCTGTGCTTTGTGACTTTTGTAGATTAATTTGCAATCATATTAATTGCTTTCAGGTCAAATGTGAACATATATCATCTGCTATATATGAACATATATCATCTGCTGTCTCCAGAGTATCCACAGCCATTTCTTTCCCCACAGATTTCCATTTAAAGTTGCATAATCTGATAGTTTAGAATTTCTGCCATATTGAACAAAGATAATATGTTAGATTCATTATTTTATTATACTTTCCTTTAGTTTGGAGTAACATTTATTATAAATGGCTAAATTTGGAGTTTTAAAAGGGGAAAATGGCCAAAAGAGTTAGAGCGTCCGTCTCCTGTGTTTGGTAGATTGTGGGGTCGTGGGTTCGAACCCTGGTCGAGTCAAACCAATGACTTAAAAATTGATACTTGTCGCTTCCTAGCCAGGCGCTCAGCATTATTAGGATAGGGCAAGGAGCAGTGGAATGAGGAAGACCAATCGTCCATGATTGAAATTTTCCCTGCTTAAACAACTAATGGGACCACAAAAAAAAACATGCCAAATAAATTTGGTGTGTTCACTGAAATGCTGGATATCAGTGACTTGCATGACTTGCACTACATTGCAGCAGTAACAGGTTCTTTCAAATTAGCTTAATGTTTCTTCTGTGCAGTTATAAATGTTTGATATTAACATAATAAGCGCCCTGGTATTGAAGTTGGATATGTAGAATCAAATCTAGGCATTTCATTTGGTTTAGGAAAGGTTATGCTTTCATCGGATAATGCAACTTTAATTTATGGCCAACTGCGAATGAAAAATATGCTGTTTAATTGATGGGGGTGTTTTCCTTATACCACAGGACTTTTAGTGATAATACTCTGAATTGATTTTCCTCGTGACATTGTGGGTGTAAACTGACTGTCCGTATATACATATGAACTCCAATAGCTCATTGTGAAATTAACTGCAAAAATTAGTCATCTCTCATTCTCTCTCTCCCTCCCCCAATAGAATAGGAGAGTGGTAAACACAATTTATATCTTTCAACGCCATTCCTGACTCATATTTAACAGTTTATGTTACCTTATTTTTTAGTTAAGTTCGCGCACAAAATTTAAAGTTGTCTAAAGTTCTATTATTAGTTATGTATTTGTCTTTTTTATGCAAATCTTTTGATGGGTGGATTTACCATGATATAAAAATAACTGTAAGCACAATATGCTATCATTGCTGAGGGGTCGCCGTCAATTGTAAGTGAAGCAGAGCGAAAATGATATCTGTATCTAAATGTATATTTGCATATTTTTTATTTAATTAAACAAGGTATTCGATATCCACTCAGTCGCAATTGAACAAGCTATTCCATATCTACTTAGTCATATGTCTAATTAAACTAGCTATTCCATATCAATTCAGAGGTAAAATTAAACATGCTATTTCATGCACTCAGTCAGAGGTCTAATTAAACAAGCTATTCCTTATCCACTCAGTCAAACGGAGGTCTAATCAAACAAGCTATTCCATATCCACTCAGTCAGAGGCCTAATTAAACAAGCTATTCCTTATCCATGCAGTCAAACAGAGGTCTAATCAAACAAGCTATTCCATATCCACTCAGTCAGAGGTCTAATTAAACAAGCTATTCCATGTCCATTCAGAGGTAAAATTATACATGCTATTTCATGCACTCAGTCAGAGGTCTAATTAAACAAGCTATTCCTTATCCACTCAGTCAAACGGAGGTCTAATCAAACAAGCTATTCCATATCGACTCAGTCAGAGGCCTAATTAAACAAGCTATTCCTTATCCATACGGTCAAACAGAGGTCTAATCAAACAAGCTATTCCATATCCACTCAGTCAGAGGTCTAATTAAACAAGCTATTCCATGTCCATTCAGAGGTAAAATTATACATGCTATTTCATGCACTCAGTCAGAGGTCTAATTAAACAAGCTATTCCTTATCCACTCAGTCAAACGGAGGTCTAATCAAACAAGCTATTCCATATCCACTCAGTCAGAGGCCTAATTAAACCAGCTATTCCTTATCCATGCAGTCAAACAGAGGTCTAATCAAACAAGCTTTTCCATATCCACTCAGTCAGAGGTCTAATTAAACAAGCTATTCCATATCCATTCAGTCAGAGGTCTAATTAAACAAGCTATTCCATATCTACTCATCAAAATCTGTAGAGGTGGCATGCAAATCTATCTTTGTCTGCTTTGAAGCAGACCTACCTGCATGCCAGGCCGCTAGATTGCCTCCAACCCATTGAATCATGGAAGTAATTAGCAGAAAACATGTACAGATGATATAGGAAATAACAAGTAAAAGATGAGACAAGATAGTTACATAATTAACAATGTACATAGAATATTTATACATTAAGCATGCGTATATGTATATATACGTATATTTATATATACATTAATAAGCCCACCCATCCTATATATATCTATATATATATTAGATTTATATAATTATATATATATTGGGTACTACATATTGTATGGCAGCAGATATGTCTGTTGCCAAACAATATGTAGTACCCAGATATTACTTAGGTTAAAATCAACATTTAGATCGTTTAGTATACTTTGGCTACATTAGATGGCATTTCTTTAAGGCCATTTAAAGTTAAGTTCATGCAATTCATAAAGTTGAGGGTTTGGTGCCTGTAGTTTATATTAACCTCACTGTAAAGCATTATGGTGGTTCTGCTGCAGATGCCAAAGCCGGTAGGCAAAGTTCATGTCGCCTATGTTCTTCAACACCATTTGACAATTCTCTGTATTTACCAGTTCATATTTGTGACGTTCTGTCATTAACGTGTTATTTATTCCCTTTCTATTTGTTTTACACCATGCTCTCCCACAAACAGGGATCCCATTTCTCAGCGAAATCGCTGATTTCAGCAAAAGCTGAGTTTCCAAATCAGTGCAAAAAAAAACCTGTGCACAAAAAAAACACCGTACATAATTATTTGTTAGCCTTGAAGTCTTAAAATAGTTGGAATTTCAAGGCCAAAATATGTAGTTGTCAGATTGGACCATTTTAATCGTGGGGTGGGTGCTTTCCCCTGGACACCCTTAGTAGGAAGAGGAAGCTAGGGAGCTAAGGATCTACACACTGATGACCGATGGAGGGTAACCTAGCAACTGTAATTCATATTACTTGATAATACTAATAGATAAAGAAAAAGTAAATTAGCAGTCACAATTACATTGGTAGCTTTAATTTTTATTTATTTTTTTCTCCAATTTAAAGCTGCATAGCAATTATCTAAATTTGATTCTATATATAAGTTAGATCCTGATGCATTTATTAAGCATTTGTTGCCACATAGATGGGCATATTGAGTCAATTTAATAGAACCTGTTACTGTAGAATCCTAAGATATCAGAGTTGTTGCGTGCTTGTCAAAATTAATTTTGCATGTTTGCACTTCAAATATCTGAAAAGTTGCTCATTAAAAATAAGTTATATCAAACCAAAGTAAAGTAGATTAAAGCGATAAATTTAATATCTTTATCTCATAAAAATTACCGGAACTCAAAACCATCGGACTATGCAACTTTAATCTAGGCAATAACATCCACTGACTACTTAAATATACTATCCTAATTTCCCAGCTGGCTTAACCAATTAAGGGGTAATATTAATTATCAAAATTTAACCTTAATATGACATATTAACGTCTTCAATATATCATCTGCTGTCAGTAAAGTAACATCATCATGAAAGCTGCCTGCAAAAGTGTTGAAGTGCTGCTGGCTTTTGCAAGTTACCAGCGGCACTCTCTCGGGGAGCAAATAGAGGTTTCACACCGGCAAGAACATGTCAAGACAGGCGCAAAACTATTTGTCCCTGCAGTGGCTGGTGGGGAGATGTTGGGAGTTCCATACATCAACAGCCCTTAATGCTGCCACGGTGACATGGTTTTCTGTTTAGGGTTTGCTCCCTTAGCCTTCAGTTCTGTCAAGGACCTGTACCACAAGGCAGTGGTTTAGAACTCTGCAAGGCAGGGGCGTCAAACTCCCTGAGGTATTGCTATACCTGCAATACCTGCATACACAAAGTAACAACAGCCAACAATTAGTGCCCATAGTGAAAGATGCAGCATTTATGTGCATTTTGCTGACTTCAGATAATGTTTATTTCTGACCCAATAGAATTAATTTTATTCATTTATAAGCCACATGTTTGATTCTACTAGTTTGTATTCAACTCGAACTCACCATGACAATTATTGTCCCTCAGGTCACAAAAGAGGTAGCTACTACTCACGTTGTTTCTTGATCTGAGCACCAAGTCTGGTGTATCAAAATCAAGTTATTTGTCTGTTCTAGTTTTTGTCTTTAACACGTTTTTGTGCTTACTTATTTTACTCCCTCCCTGGAGACCGGTGATATTAGAGGATATTTATTATTACTGGATGGTTATTTTGTGTGGAATGCACAGATATATATATACAAATATGATAATGCATGGAATAATAAAACCTAATATAGTAACACTAATTGGTATTATTTGAAGAAGAAAAATACCCCCGCCCCCCAAAAAAGAGAAAAGATGAATTAACGATAAAGCAGCATTCATAATTACATGGTATACGTAGTTTTACACTAAAGAAACTAATGTATCAAATGGAACTTAGCTTGGAATAAATACCTGTACTGTTTATAATAATTAATTATGTATAATAATGGAACCATGTGGGATGAAAATCCTTTGACCTCATTCTAGTAATCAATTTAATTTGCTTTCAATTTGAAAATGTACAAAATTGGCTCTCGGCTCTTGCATATGTAATGTATATGTTTTTCCCACTCCCCCCCCCCCCCCCCCCGAGTACATTGGGCGTCTCACCCCAATGACGCTCCAACACATCTGATTAAACAGCGTAGATGTTCTGGCCTTGCACCAACAATTTTACAATGTAAACACCATGCTTGATCTTTTGACTAATGTAAAACAAGGAGTGATCCTAGCCTTTTTGAGGGCGGCAGTACTGTACCGCCTTGTATAGTTCATTCAAAAACATTTCATCAATTCAAGAAGACTGATATCTCCGACTTTTATTTAGAATTTTACCTGGCCTCAATTTGTTGTCGTTGTAATTGTGAGCCTTTGACTTCAAAAGTATCTTTCGACACATTTGTGTGCTTTTACATTCTCTGTAAAAGCGATGGCCTGATAATAATGCAACAATAAGATTTGAACACTTCTAACAGTGATTATGGCCTTTACTGTCAACATGGTGTTAAGCAATCACCACTAACTAACTAACTAAGCATATGTAATCATAGTTTTAAATTAAGGATCAACAGCCTACTTGGTGAAAACATTCACCCATCTTTGTGTTTTTTACTGATATCAGATGGTATTTATTGATGACGTTTTGTGTTGGACTCCATTAGCTTTTATTGGCTTACTGTAAACAGGTATTCTGGTTATCCCACAGATGGCAAAGGAGGTAGACAGACTTTGTCTTTTACTGTTCTGAACACAATTTACACATCTTATCAGTTCAGGTTTCTGTAGTTCTGCCATTAACATGTGTTTCTCTTTCTTATTTATACACTTCTGCCAAAATTGTAAGGCAAGATGATTGATAAATATTAGGAGATGGGGAAATGATTATTATAACTTTAATATAGTCATGGCTAAGAGAATGTATTATTGGGTGTGTGTGTATTTTATATATATATAATATATATACACATAACATATATAACATAGCCAATAATTCATTACATATAAGTATATATTTATATGTATATACTTATAAATGTATATATATAGTTTTATCTAGTATATAGGGTATTAGGTGTTGTGAGGTTAGAAAGGACAGAAATACAAATTAATAATGACCTAGTACTAATTATCACTTTGATGTAAATCATGATTAACTAAATAAATCAGGATGCAGAATTTCCTTTAAAGTTGCATAGTCCGATGAAAACATCAAATTTTCAAAACCAAAATGCTTATCTAGATTTGATTCAACATATTCAACTTAGATGCTGATGTATTTATTATGCATTTGTTGCTGCATAGGAGGTCGCAATAGGTCAATTTAATAGAACCTGTTACTACTGAAGTCTATGGTGTCAGAGTTTTGGTATGCTTGCCAAAGGTAATTTGGCATGTTTGGATGTCAAATATCTCCAAAGTTAGCACTTTAAAATCAAAGTTACTTCAAATTAAAGTAAAGTAGATTATAAAGATCAACATAATATATTGTTCTCAGAAGATGGCAGAAACTCAAAATCATCGGACTATGCAACTTTAAAATAAGGCAAGCTTATTGGTGTCTAATAAAGCTGACATACATTGAGAAACACCCTGATTTAAGCAGTGGCCTTCAACATTTTCTCATATTTTAAAGACATCCAGATTGGTTTCAATTTTTCTCTAATGGGGTGAGATATTTTTTGTTTTATATTTGATTTATACCTGATGGCATCCAATGGTTACATTCAGGTGTCCTTTACTCATATGATTTGTAGATTAGTTTTGACTTCTTTAATTATCCCCCACCCCCGTTTATCAGATCGCGAAAGAGGTAGACACAGTTTTCTGTATTTTACTCTTCTGAGCACTCAGCATATCATGAGTCTCAACATTATAAATTTATTTATCGGTTTAAGTTTTTGAAGTTCCATTATTAACATGTTGTTTTTATTACCACATGTTTTGTAGAAATTTGAGACAAAGTTAAAATTCATTATTACCAAGTTATAGAAGGTTATAGGGCAGTTTGGTGGGTAAGTAAAGGTATATCAATCTGGTGATGGTTGGTATAATATAATGTAGCAACAGGTTATCTGTATCTTTGGAAAACACGTAACTATAGATTAGTATACAATTTCTGTGGTGTTAACCTGTAAGATGTATCTATATGGAACTGATCAAATAAAGCTACACCTTTTTTTTAATGACTCATTGAATTGAACAGTTTATCTAAAGCTAAGATTCCATATACGTGGTATGCGGTATGTGAATGCGAATGCGGCAAGAAATCGAAAAGCATGTAAAGGCATAGTGGTACTTCCATACGTTCGAACGCGAAGGCGAATGCGGCAAATGGATCGATCCATGGACCGATTGTTGCGAATGCGAATTCGAGTGCTGCTGCATTTGCCATAGAAAACAATAGTAACGTTGATCTTCCTTCACAAATTTGGAGCGAAAAAACCCAAAAATGCCATGGGTATCTTTGTTGGTGTGTTTGTTTGTTTGTTTAACGACTGCCCAGAATAAAAAGTAAACACCGGCTATTAGGGGTTAGCATATATCTATGCCACATATACTACATTCACATTCGCATACCGCATACCGCGTATATGGAATCTTAGCTTTAATCCATTTTATCCAAAAGCTACTGCAGACGAACTTCAGCCAATTCATGAATCTCATCTGTAGTAGGTTCAGGATAAAACATGTTAAATTAAATCATTCATTTAGTAATGAAGTAATGATTGAATATCTGAAAACAGCTGAACTGTATAGACTTTTCCTTAGCTTTTGCATTTATACAAACTTTTACTTATACATAAACAAATAATTTTAAAACATTAAAACCCTTGAGTATTTTTAGCCTATTGTCTTAAACAAATAAATAAAATATGACAAATATAAACATCTCGCCATGAATATGGCCATAGTTGCCGACATGGCTTAAAATCCCCAAGTCATTCACTCACTCATTCATTTAGCCGTTTTTATTTTATGTGAAATACAGATGGGCCTTTTTGTGAGTATTCTTATTAAATTGTGTCATACATAGTTTTTTATGCACTCGTTATTTGTGCCCCCACAATGATGAACTACAATTGGAACCGTATCCTGGATAAATAAATCAATAAAAAGGGTAACTATGGCTATAATTGGGCTAAGCAATAAGGGAAGTACAGTATGACCCCGTTATAATGTGATCGTTCAGGTCCATACAATGCGATAGCCAAACAATCGGGGTCGCGCTAAATTGGGGTGCATTTTAATGAATTACCTTTGAGTTAAAGAATTCTGGGTGCAATGAATCATCGCGTTATATCCGAATTCGCATTAAATCGGGGCATGTTATAAGGGGGCTTCGCTGTAGTTTGAGTGAAAAGAACATCACATTGAACACACTTTTTCACTTACTCAAGTTTGAAGCTCTGCAAAAGGGCTTCATTGTGTCAACTCCAAAGACCAGCACAATATCAAGCACTTCGCGGGGGTCAGAGGTCAGTCGCTGACCATTGCAGTGTGTCATATTGACACCAGGTGGCATTGATTGATAACATTTAGGATTTATGTTTAAGGTTTGTGTGTATTGCTCATGTTGACCTTACTTGAGGTAGTTATTGTGGCTCTCCGATAGATCTTTAAGGATATAGGCACAATTTATTACTCTTTTGTCCGGCGACAACAGTCGAAAGCTTTGTTCTTGGGTTCTTCTCTGAAACTGGTTACCACATATTTGGTGTCCATGTTACGATGGACATAATTAATTAATTATTTATTTAATAGCAAGTCATGTAATTATTGTAGCCTCCGTGTATTAAGTATGTTAGGAATACTATATGTATTTAATCTATTGCACAAATTGTATCAAAACTATGTTTTATATGATTTTGTGTTGAAGTAAAAATCTCAAAATTTTCACATTTACATATCGACATAAAATTTGACACAAACTTTTTTTATTTTATTATTTTCTAACTTCGTTCCAACTTTTTTCTTAGGAGACAATTTTGTTTGTTTAACTGTAATCAATAAAATCTTGTTTGATTGTGTTGTGTATGGTAAAATGATGTTCTGGATATGTGTTTAATTTCCATGTCACACAGGACAGTTTAACGTATTGCTTAATTTGTTTAAGATCAACATCAAAAAGTGAAATTGTTTTTTTTGTTTTTTTTCAACTCTGACATATCCACAACATAAAAACCTTCATATGAATAGGAATTCGGCTATTATTTGGAATGTTTTCTGTTATTATTTGGAATGTTTTCACTTTTGGCTTCTATGTCACAAAAGTGGTACCCAGTTTCAGAGAACGACCCACTTACTAATTCAGGTTTATTACATTATCAGGTTTCTGAAATTCCATGTTGCTTTTTTCTTTTTTTAATTACATTTTCATAATTTACTTCTTGAAGTCATAAAGAGAAATGAGGCATAGATTCAGTAAATATACTGTCAGACTTGACCAATTACCTGAAAGGCTGAACTTTTAGTGGCAGGATGAACCCGTTAGTTTCCAATTAGGACCCTGGCCCGCACCCCTTACCGTTACTTTCGGCAGGTGTCTGACTTCAGGAGCTCACATGGTGCTGCTTCCTCCATTGTTGATGTGTATAGCTGTCTCCTGCGCCAACCAATCAGGGCAGTGACTGAGTGGCACCTTGTACTTTCTGACCATATCATGTGGTCGCTATTTACAAACATCATTTGAACAGTGTACAACCCTGCCTTACAGCTTTTAGCTGATTGATTGATTGATTGGTGGTTGCTTTACGTCGTGTCGGCAGTATAGGTCATATTCACGGGGAGAAATGTTTGTTTTTTGTTCAAACCATCGCTTTTACATGTAAAAGCAGACAATCAATTATGTGCCAATAGACACTCATTAGATCTCGGCACTTTTGCAGATTTCTGCTTTTAAATTTTTTTAATATTTTTTTACCGATTAATGTTAAGCAAAATACCAAGGAATAAGGATGTATATGACAGCAATTGGGTAGTTCAAGTCCCGTTTATATGACTTTAGGTGTTGCTAGAACATAAAACCGAAATAAGAAGGATAAATCACAATAAGGATAGTTGAAACCTGACTTCCAGCATTTTCCCACGATTCCCTGACAGTGCTAAGTCTATGGGAGAAGATTTGTGCTTTCATGGAAATTCACTGCCCATGTAATAATCTCAGCTTGATTTCCGCGTTTTTCGCTGGAGACCACTTTTGTCCCTGCATTTAGAATGAGCTATTTGAACTCAAACCCAGTGGGTAGGTACTGATCTGTTCCTAGCTCTGATTTTCCGTAGTCCTACCCCATTACTTGTTCTATGATTAACTTACAGATTAACCTAAATTTCCTCTTCTGTCTGATCTAGGTCCTATTGGGCCGCTAATACCAACTCGTTATGGTAAAAAAAATATATAAAAAATTGTTGCGCTCATATGGAGGTGGACGGAGGCTTGAAGTCATATAATTGTGGGTATCCTCTCCAATGTCTATTCAGCCTTCTCTCGAATGCTTCCACCGTTGGTGCTTTAACCACTTGGTCTGGAAGACTGTTCCATGGATCTGTCACTCAAAACAAAAATGAGTGTTTCCTGACCTAAAGTCTGGGCCTCTCCTTGAAGATCTTATTCCGCTGGCCTCTGGTGTTGCTGTCTATTCTGAGGTTGAACAAACCCCATTGTGACATCACTGTCATAGACGCCTGTAATAATCTTATAAGTCTCTATCATATCTCTCCTGAGACGATGATATGACAATGTTGATAGCCTAAGTCTCCTCAGGTGATCTTTATATACTATATCTCTACCAATCCTGGAGACATACATAGGTCATAAGGCATGCACAAAAAGCCTCAAATTTACTTTAACTTGTTTATGTGATAGCAAGGTTTGCACTACTTTCCAAGTCTGTAAGTATTTATTCTCTGACCTACATCACAGCTGAGGAGGGCCATTAGCGCTGAATGACACTAATAGCCACAGCCAGATAGACCACAGAGACGCATGCCTTAGACCATGATGGGCTCTAAAAAACTCTCAAGAGAATAGCTTGTTTCAAGATAGCATATGACTAGTCACATTTACTGATAATAATTGTGAATAAGTAAAGTTGTGTTGGTCATGTTATTGCCTCTTTAAATTGCACAGAGGGCACAGAGAGCGAAGGGATCAAGGACTCTTGATAAAGGGCAGCCGACAGGATTGAGTGTACGCCTTAAGGCGCCTCACAACACGGTTTATGGCGCGATTTCATGCATTATAACCAGACTGCTGTAGAGTGGCTGCCACTTGAGTGACCTCTGTGGATGACTTGGCATTATTAATTACTTCTCTAATTAAACAAGCATTTCCCTTTATTCTCAGCTTGCAGTTGAAAACTGGCTGGCTTCTCTATCGATGTGAACTGCGAATGATTGGTTATTCTTCGGGGGGGAACCTGTGATGAGATTTAATTAAGCTGTTAAGAGGCCAACACAGTAGTTGGCGAATGGGCGATAATGAGTGGGATAGTGATTTAAAGGCCAACATAATAGAAGGGAGTGGGCGATAGTGAGTGGAATTCCCTATTCATAAGCTATTAAAGGCCAACAATGGTTGGTGAATGGGCGATAATAAGTGGCATAAATATTTAACGGTCAACTGAACAGATGGGAGCGGGCGATAATGAGTGATGTTCTCTCATAAATATTTAAGGGCCAACAGAATAGATGGGAGTGGGCGATAATGAGTGGCATTCTGATAAACTTTTAAAGGCCAACAGAATAGATGGCAGTGGGTGATAATGAGTGGTGCTCTCTCCTCACACCCTTTTAAAAGCCAAAAGAATTGAAGGGAGTGGGCGATAATGAGTGGCCTTCTGTCATAAACGTTTAACGGCCAACAAAATAGATGGGAGTGAGCGATAATAAGTGGCATTCTCATAAACTTTTAAAGGGCAACAACGTAGATGAGCATGGGCGATAATTAGTGGTGTTCTCTCCTCAATGTGGGAGACCTGTGGTGATCTGACTCTAAGCTGGGTATGCTCTGTACTGAGGTGTGTGGATTTCGTATGCTCCCAGGTGGAAGTGTTTGTCCATGCCAATGTGTGGGATTGTGGGATCGCCTGACGTCACAACGCACAGACTTGACAAGGCACTTCATGTGGGGTACGGGTAGGGTGGGGATGATCCCTAATAGACATTCCATGTCTATTAGGGATCATCCAAAAGTTAATAAAATATTTTCATGGTCTACAAAGTATATGGTGAGGGGTGTTAGTCATGTATAACTTTATAGTATTGTAGTGGTCTGTACATGAGCCCCACTACCACACGGTGGCGGCAGACACTATGCCGCACACTGCAGTTACACTGAACTGCACTAGGTGACGGCAGGCTAGCCACCGGGCAGACCCCCAACGGGGCTGCCCTCTACTGCGTGTGGCTAGCTCACCCCCCACCAACCTATAGAGGCGACGTGGGACCTGGCGAGTTAGGGGGCGGGTCAGTGGACTCTTGACGCCCTCGGAGAGCAGAGAGGTTTTGTAATAAACCAGGTTGAAGCGTACTGATACTGAATCCTGGTGTTCTTCCGTGAGTGTGTGACGGTGTGGGGGAATACCGTGGGCCATCACAGTATAATAAAATGTTGATGTGGCATAAGCCACTGTCATGTTATGTGATAAATTGGGGGTTAGGCGGCTGGAAAAAATGGTACCCTTTGTATGACCATGGAAATGTTGACAACTTTGGGTGGCATCGCTTCTTAGTATCAACATTGAAGCAGGATTGAAAAGAAAGCATTACAGATGTTAATAAAACAAAGGGATCAACTAGGTTTATCCGAGACTTTGCGTGTTATGGTCTAGCTCATTTGTTGTTTGGAGATTATAGAGAGGTTTTAATATTGAATGACCAATTTAGCCATTGGAATGGTTTAGCATGCTGCAATTCATTTTGCATTAATAGGTATATTAAATATAGCAACAGGTTTGTGGTAGAAAACAAAGCGAACACATTTCCGCTCATAATGGTGGTGACCTGTGTGTATATATATCATGTGTGTGTGTATATAAACAGTTGGTGGAAAATATATCCACTATCTTTCCTCTTAGAATAGTAGAGACCCCTCTGTCAGTAGGCATATATATATATAAAGGGTTGGTAGAAAATAAATCCATTACCTTTCCTCTTAGAATAGTAGAGAACTTTCTCAGTCAGTAGGCATTTATATATATATAACTATGGTTAGGAGAAAACTGAGCAATTACCTTTCCTCTCAGAATGGTAGATAACTAACTTCCTTGGTAGATCTCTCTTACTCTGGGTCCTGATTGGGCCTATCTAATTCTTTGTGTGGCAGATCTATAGCAAATAAGAGTAAGTGCTAATTTGGTGCTCTGTTACTTAGTTTTGTCTGGTTGTTTTTTTTATAATTAAAAAAAACCTTAATAATAAAAGTTTCAAGTCTGAAATTAGTGACACATCACAGATATCTTTGTTCAACTTTCCATTTCCTAATTTTATATATATATATGAAGATTTCAGGCCCATCACCCTATAAACGCCAATCCAAAATTGTAATTAAAATAAAAAGATTTTTATAGGCAACTAATCTTAATTCTCACTAATTCCACTTTTCTTGTGATTTAATGATTATGGAGCAATGAATAAACAATATAGGAATGTAAAAATAACAGACAAAAAACTAACTTTTGGAAGGTTTGATTCCAATGTTTAAATCAATTTTTGGATTGGCATCTAATGGGTTTTGCACTTGAACTCTTCATGTTTTTTGTTTACATACCCACAAAATAATGTTTACTTGGTGTATTTATTTATTTATTTATTTATTATTCATTCAGTCATTCATTCATTTACTTATTTATTTATTTAGATGCTAGATTGATTATTACTCTACTCCTATTAGCGCAGATTTGCCACATAACCTTACTCACACCGACCTAGCCTCTATAACTTGTATAAGACAGGTAGTGTAGAAGTAGTGTTTTGCTGACACTGACATCGCATGCCTTTTATCACTCGTTGCCATGGTGACGACTAGGGTGAGAGGAGGGATGCTGACGGCGTCAGAATGACGAGTACACGGGAGGTAATGTTTGCCATGTAGTAGCGAGTAAGCATTAAGGAGTCTGCTCACCTGTACACCTCTAGCTATACACCTGACCCGCCCCGGGGCCTGGTATGCACCCACCTCCAAAGTCTGCATCTCCCACGCAGTTTACTGCGTGCTATACACATGCAGACTTCCAATATACCACAGTCAGTATCACATATAATTCAGTAAACAGCATTTACGAACATGTTATATCATTGCTATCCAGAGATGGGATTTTAACAGGGGAATAAAACTGGCAATTTTGTTATATAATTTGTTATATATATTTTTTAAATATAGCTTGTAATATAATTTGCAATATAATCTTTAATATAATTTTTGTTAATAAAGAATTTGAATATATATATTTTTTGAGTTATTCAATTATTGCCGACATTTTGGGCCATTTTTGTGAAGATATTTAAAACTGAGGAGAAAGTCAAGTTACTTTCCTGTCACACTCATGAAGATTTGGCCGTTGAGACCGAATGAGTAATATTTTAGATACATTTTTTTTTAAAATTCCTATTCTCATCCCCTAACCCACACATATGTGTATATATTATGTATATCTGTACGTACCATATATGTCCCAATAGACGTGCACTGCACGAGTGCAGACACATGGATGCACGTCTATTCATGGATTTGTTTTTGTCATGCCTCTGAAATAAAGTGGGATTGTCTTATTTTATGTTCATTCAGTCTGAATATGATGGTAAATTTGTGCGTGCTTACAATCTTGAAATGGGGGGTGTGCTTCTATTGGGTAGCATGTTTCTATTGGGACATATACGGTATATGTATATATTGTATATATGTAAATATACACATATATGTATATATGTATATACATATAGGAATGAATGTGTATGGATTGCAAACAAGAATCGTGTATGCTTGTTTAAGTAACCCTAAACCATGACAGAATGTTAACCAATTTACTTGAGGAACTGGCTTAAGTGTACTCTATTATTGTTAAGTATGTAGTTCCTGTATAGGAACAATATGGAAGTGAATAAATAAAAAATATTGTCTGTGTGTTAGAGCCTCTTAAATAATGCTATAACCATCTGGGTTTGTGCCCCCCCCCTAACCCCCATGCCTAAATCATTACATAGCGCATTTAAATCAAAATGAGGTAGTTAATTAAATGGGGTTGCTGCTAGTATTAACGCGTTTAGCTATTTAAATACTTAGCAGTGTGTTGTTCTGTGTAATAAGGTGTTGGGTGTTTTGCCTGTACATGTTATAATGCCATGTATGTTATAATGCCATGTATGTTATAATGCCATGTATGTAGAATGTTGCCTCAGTTAAGATGTACCTAACATGTCACATGACTGGAAGACCAGTGCCACGGCGCTGACAAGACTTTATTCAATGAATAAACTACATTTAGTGAGAGAAAAAAAAAATCCCAACTAATTTCAACTAAACAGATAGATACATGCCATCGTTTGTTTGCATACTTCTATTTGTCCATGTATGCATGGTTTTGCTTAATACACTCCAATTATCTAATTACATCACCTGTGCACAGACCTGCCACATGATACGGGTTACCCGTACCCGATATGGATATTGGTGTTATTATTAGTGATACAGCCATACTCCATTTTGAATATGATTTTTAGTTAAATTTATGGAAATAAAAATGTTGAGCTGAGATGCTGAGATTGGCGAAATCAGCGACACGCTCAGCCACAGTGATGAATGTTGTATGTGAATGTAATGTAGTTTGTCATATATAATGTTTGGCTAATATTATGTAATTGTATTCACATGTTTGTTATGGTATGCGGGACATATGTACATGAATTATTATGTGATACAGATTCATACAGGATTTTAGGTGAAAAATACAGATTGCCATCCAGAAAATGTGCCAGGTCTGTGTGCAGTCACGATATCGAATTCAACCACATTGCCCTCTTATTTTTCTCACACTGCAGGTTGACCTAATTAGAAATAGATGCTTCATTCAGCAACCCTTAGAGCAGACGCGAGCACAACTGTTCTTAATCAATTGTATCGTCAGATTTAATTGGAACGTTATTTTGTGTTTATTCCTCCCCCATGCCACCCACCACCCCCCACCCCTTCCCTACCCCACAGGAACGCACGCCCAAGCAGCGCCTCCTCCAGTGGGTGCAGAGCAAGGTGCCGGACAAGCCCATCAAAAACTTCACCAGCGATTGGAACGATGGACAGGCCATCGGCGCTCTCGTCGACGCCGTCGCTCCCGGTAGGTGGCAGCACCGCGCGGCGTGACCGCTCACTAAGGGGGTGGGTGGGTGGGTGGGGTTCGTCGGATGGGTGCAAATGGTTGTAGTGCACGGCTAGTATTAGTAATAGTCGAGTTAGTAATTCCAACGGCGCATGCGCTAAAAATGGGGTTCAAAGTAAAACAAAGTCGCATGTCCATTGGTTTTACCGATACACACAGCAGAACACTCTTATATTTATATTATGGGGCCTGGAAAGTCTTGAAAATTCTTGCAACTTCATTTGACCCATTTATTTAATTTAGGATTCCAACTCTTAATCTGTAGCTCAAATGTTTTGTAGCAAACTTTCAAATTCCATGGCTTCACTACCGCTTCAACATGAACCTTGTGCTTCCTATGGGTTTGTTTTGCTTTGATGTATCCCACAATCCACCGCACAGCCGGAGTTACGAACTCGTCTATACCCTAGATAAAAAAGATTCACCCCATACTGTTCTATACAGTAGGTGTGAAGAACAACCCATTAGAAAAAGTGGCGAACGGCTGAGTAAATGAAATGAGCAGATATATTCTTCATTTAAGAAGCTAAATATATTCTTCACATATATTTTAATGTCTACCCAATACTTTTGATTTGAAAAATATGATAATGCATGTAGTTTAATGGAAAGCATTCTATGGTGGCCATCTTGTCTTTTTGCATTCTCTCCTATTTCACCAATATAGGTAGTTCTTACTTCATCTTCCGAATACCGGAAGTTAAGATAGTCCTTGGATACTGGAACCAGGAATTCCACTTCCTGTTCCATACTAAAGCAGTTCTCGCTCGTATTTAGACTATGTTGTCATTCACCCATGGCCCTCCTCTAGGTAGGCGTGAATATTTGATCTACTAATACCCCAGTCACACTTTGCTTGCGAAAACAAAGAAAGAAGAGGTCGCAAAATGGTCCGCAGTGGTCGCCGACCTCCTTGCGACCATTTTAGTCACAAGGAGGTTGCAGAGACTGCACTACAAACCTGCTTGCGACCAAAATGGTCGCTCAGAGGCTGGCGACCATTGCTATGGTCGCAAGAAGGTGGGTTCTTTGCTCCAAAATGGTCGCAAACTGTAGTGTGACTGGGGCTTAAAGGGCAGACCTGTGCACCCTCCATATTCTTCCGCATTTGTTGCGGAATCGGCCACTGAATACGGAAATATGGATTTGTTTGTTTCGTTATGGAATTACCGGTCACAAAATACTTGTTGCTGCATAGAAGGAATACTAAGTTAATTCAATAGAACCTGTCACTGTTGAGGCGTATCGTTGTTTAGCAATTCGGCATGCATGTCAACGTTAATTCGGCATGTTTTCACTTCAAATATCTTCAGCGTTAACCATTTTAAATGGTTAGTGTTGTCTT
>CM059186.1:103748336-103795836 GCA_030323885.1 Branchipolynoe longqiensis
CAACCTTATCTGTGTATATATAGTATACAGTGTACACTCATTACCAGTAGATACAATCACTCTTATCAGTGTACAGTGTATGCCCAGTACCCGTAAATAAAACCTCCCTATCAGTGTCCAGTATACAGTGTACACTCAGTACCAGTAAGTAAGACCTCCCTATCAGTGTGCAGTATACAGTGTACACTTAATACCATCTCACTCAGAACCAGTAAACAAAACCTCCCTAGCAATGCACAGTGTGCAGCATACAGTGTATAGTTAATACCAGCTCACTCATAACCAGTAAACAAAACCTCCCGAGAAATGCACAGTATGCACTATCCACGCAGATCAGTAAGCGCCTCACTAACAGTATACAATGAACACTACGCCCATACAGAGCCAGGAAGGACCTCGATATCAGTGTACACTGTACCATGTCCACTCGGTGCCAATAAAGATCCCATATCAGTACACTATGCCTACCCAGTGCCAGTAAGTAGGGGAAGCCATCATTGCCCAGCCCCAAACAGCCATGATTAGCGTAGTTCTCTGACGGCTTTTAGGATGGTTGCCAGTTGCTGGTCATCAACTGCTGGATGCCAGCTGCTGGACACCAGCTGTTGGATGCCAGCTGCTGGTCGACAGCTGTTGGATGCCAGCTGCCAGTCACGAGCTGCTAGTCTCTGGCTGTTAGTCACCAGCTGCTAGTCACTGGCTGTTAGTCACTGACTGTTAGTCACCAGCTGCTGGAAGCCAGCTGCTGGTCGCCAGCTGCTGGATGCTGGATGCCAGCTACTGGTCGCCAGCTGCTTATTCCAGGGTCCTAGTTTTAAGATTAATCTTCAACCAAAGATTGGACCGATTTATCGGGGCCTTTCTATATTGCTGCAGTTCTGCAGCCGGTAACCATCGTAAGGTTACGAACACCCCATCAAGTCACGCCTATTTTGACTAATTAGTATTGAAAAGCCTTGAATTCCATTAAAGTGTCCCCAGTGATCTAAATAAGTCTGAAATCGCCATTTGGAATGATGATTTCGGACTAAATCCAAATGAAAATAGTCTTGAATTCCTATCATAAACAGCCTTAACAAGCCTTGAAATAGCATTGAATTCCATATCTTCACATGTGTACGGACCCTATTATTCCTAATTGCTGGTCGCCATCTGCTGGATGGCAGCTGCTGATTGCCTACTGCGGGTCACCAGCTGCTGGTTGCCAGCTGCTGGTCACCAGTATGTGCTGGTTGAAGAGCCCCATGTGCGTTAACCTTGATACACTAAGTGCACGTGTGGAAATAGCCCAAGTTACACAATTTAACTCACCCCGCCCCTAGCAATCAACTATGCTGGCAATCAACTATATAAGAGGTCGTTGATTAAATGATTATTTAAGGAGCGGCATAGATAAACAGATATATAAATAGATATATAAAGAGCCATATAAATAATTGGTATAGACAGAGCCGGACGGGCGGGGGGGGGGGGGGGGGGGGGGTGGGGAGGAGAGAGAAAGAAAGAGGGAGAGAGGCAGAGGGAAGCTTAAATCATAGAAGTAAATAACGTTATCATGCAACTTAGGAGAGGGGGTGGTGGTTATTTCAGTCGTATTATTTTAGAGCTTTCAATATTTTAAAATTAACTGAATGTCTTAAAATATATGATGTGTTCTTAACCAGAGCAATATCATCTTGTTTTAAAATTCAATAGATTTAAACAACAAAAAGCCACTGAAACCACATATGTTTAGTTTAAAACGTTAGATATCTTTTAATTAACTGAACGTATATGGTACTACTACAAGTATTAGTGTATTAAGTATAGGCTTGTATAGCATTTGCTTAAATTCTCAAGAGACTGTATTAGTCTATTACCCTGAATTGCAGGGTTTTCTCATATATATATATATATTAATTTGCTCTTTAACCCTACAGCTGATCACTCCCGAGGACATGATCCATCCCAAGGTCGACGAGCTCAGTATGATGACTTACCTGTCGCAGTTCCCCAACGCCAAGCTCAAGCCGGGCGCACCACTCCGCCCGAGAACCAATGCCGCCCGCGTCCGTGCCTACGGACCAGGTCAGGCCACCATTCTAGCCGCTCTCTGCCCACATAGTTTACCAACAAGATTTTAATATAGATATAATATATATACTATATATATATATACATAAATATGTGTATGTATGTATATATAATGCATCTTGTATATTATATATATAGTATATATATACTATACAGTATATATATACTATATAGTATATACAGGGTCCATAGGGGACCTGGAAGGTGTTGAAAAGTCTTGAACTTCATTTGTCCCATTTCAAGGCCTTGAAAAGCCTTGAATTTAACCTGTTTTGGGTAATTAGTCTTGAGAAGCCTTGAATTACATTAAACTGTCCCCACTGATCTAAATTAATCTTGAATCGCTATTTGCCATTGTATTTTTCCTGAAATCCAAATGCAAATAGTCTTGAATTCCTATCAAAAACAGCCTTGAAAAGCCTGGAATTAACCTTGAATTCCATATCTTCACATGTGTACAGACCCTGCATATACATTATAGATGTATCTTTATACTTAAATGTACATGTATATACATATTATATAGATGTATATGCATATATAATCTCATTAACTCATAGAGGGCGCCACCTACATTAGGACATTCCCACATCACGACCCACCTTCCAATTAGGCATCCCCTCAGCAGGACGCCACCTGTATTCAAGAATCCCCACAGTAGACTGTGGGACACCAACTGCATTAATGCACTTCCACAATCGGACAGTTCATCTATTTTACCAAGGCGTTGTTTTTGTCATTAATGAAAGTAGCTTCGAACCGCATGGGAAAGTGATAAGACTTTAAAGCTGCATAGTCCGATGAAAGCATAAAATTTTCAAAACCCAGATGCTTATGTAAATTTGATTCTACTTAGATACTGGTGCACTTATTAAGCATTTGGTGCTGCATAGAAGGGAATAAATACTAAGTCAAATCAATAGAACCTATTACTCCTGAAGCCTATGGTGTCTGAGTTTTGATGTGCATGCCCAAATTAATTTTGCCTGTTTGCACTTCCAATATCTCCAAAGTTAGCTATTAAAAATAAAAGTTACTTCAAACTAAGATTATAATGATCAACTTGATATATTTATTCCCCAAAATGACAGAAACTCAAAGACATCGGACTGTACACATTTAAATATGTATTGCTGATAAGTCAGGTAGCTTTGGGATATAAGGGCGTCCTATAGAACTGTGTTGTTGGGAGAGCAGTGTTTGGCACTAGTACAGTGCTGGGTTGGTAGGTGGCGTTTGTGATTGGATTAATTATATTAGAAACTTGTAGAATAGTGCAGTTCAACCATGGCTACTAAAACTGTTCAGCTATTTTAATCGAGAAAACTGAAATGAATGCATAATAGTCGTTTTCACCTCCGTTATATTAATGCTTATATTTCTAATAATAATTCAGATTAAGCTGAATCTGTTTCACTTTATTGCTTGTTACTTTGTTTGACTTACTATATATATATACACACATAACTAATAACTTATATTGACTAAGTTTTCTATTGAATATCCACACTTTGCATAAATAATTTGAAACATCTCCATCTCTAGTATTGCTGCCTCGTTGGCAGTTAAGTGTATTTAATCCACGTAATGTAAGAACATCTGTATTTTAATGTGGTGTCTATAATGTCAGTGCTGATTCTGTGTGCCCTGCATATAATACAGGACGTGAGTGTATGTCCCCTCCCCCCCCCCCCTCATATGCGGTAACGGCAGGTGGGGACCCCTGTATCTGATACACACTAATAGAGTGAGTGTTCACACTTGGTGCATGATGTCCTTTTAGTGGTGACAACCAATAAGGGTTCACACCCACGTCTCACCCCCACCCCTCCATCACCACCAACTCCTTCATAGTACAACCACCACGTGTGAATACTTGTGCATGCATCTCCATCTATGAAGGTTCAGAGGTGATGGGTGGTTTGGTATGTACACGTGTGTGTGGCATTATAACAATGTCCCCTTCCTCATCATCATACACACCCCCCACCCTCTCTTACCCTATTATGATCCCAGCACACACACACACACACACAAGGTAAGGGCTAAATTTGAATCGACTTATATATCTGCATATTTTCATGCAAGTCAAAGATTGGTCAAAAATCTTTCAAAAGATTTGCAGCCGCAAATCCCATGTATCTACCTACTGTATATATCATGCATACACATGTTACATGTTATATAAGATGGCTGCCATCGTTAAGTTAGTTCATTTCTATATCGTTTTGATGGAGAAGAGTGTCTTGAGTGGAGAGGCCCTTCAGTACATACGCGGTGCTGATATGTTAATGTGCTTTTTGTGGCCAGGCATCGAACCGACTGGAAACTGTGTAGGCGCCTCTGCCCGCTTCATTGTGGAGACCTTCAGTGCAGGGCGTGGAGATGTTGAGGTGCTCGTTCTTGACCCGCACGGACAACAGATCCCAGTAAGTGACTTATTTATTTTAACAAATTTGAACTACAGTAAAACCTCTCTAAACCTCTCTAAATAGACCGACCATGGGACTGACTTTAACTTGTCCATTTGGGGAGGTAGTTGGTTTAGGGAGTTTTTTTATCATTACAGTCGTATTGTATAGGCGATCATTTGGGATCCAAATAAAGCGATCGATATAAGAGAGTGGTCGATCTGTGGAGGTTTTACTGTAATTCTTTAATTAAAGTTGTTGATTCAGCAGGGTAAATTTAAACTCCAGACAATTGGTCTTCCTCATTCCACTGCTTCTTGCTCTATCCTAGTAATTGCCTGATCGCCAGGCTAGGTAGTGACAACTATTGGTTTGACTTGAGCCTGAGTTTGAATCCCACAATCTGCCACACGGGAAATGAGCTGCTCCTCTGATTCAGCCATTTCATCCGGTCATTATGTATATAGCGATACATGAGGTGACCATATGATACCTTACTGAAATAGAACATTCAAACGCTTCAGACGAAAGTGGCATTAGCATTTTGAAAATATTGCTTCTCGTCCGATTGTGAATTGCCCATTGTACAGTGGGGAAATAAACTACACCGTGTCTCATTGTAGTGAGGAGATAAAACACATGTACTACACCATGTCTCATTGTACAGTGGGGAGATAAAACAGATGTACTACACCGTGTCTCATTGTACAGTGGAGAGATAAACACATGTACTACACCGTGTTTCATTGTACAGTGGGGACATAAAACACATGTACTATACTATGTTTCATTGTACAATGAGGAGATAAAATGCATGTACTACACCGTGTCTCATTGTACAGTGGGCAGATAAAACACATGTACTACACCATGTCCCATTGTATAGTGGGAAGGTAAAACAGATGTACTACACCATGTCTCGTACAGTGGAGAGATAAAACAAATGTACTACACCATGTCTCATTGTACAGTGGGGAGATAAAACACATGTACTACGCTGTGTGTCATTGTACAGTGTGGAGATTAAGCAAATGTACTACACTGTGTCTCATTGTACAGTGGGAAGATAAAACACATGTACTACACCGTGTTTCATTGTACAGTGGAGAGAGAAACACATGTACTACACCATGTCTTATTGTACAGTGGGGAGATAAAACAGATGTACTACACTGTGTCTCATTGTACAGTGGAGAGATAAACACATGCACTACACCGTGTTTCATTGTACAGTGGGGAGATAAAACACATGTACTATACTATGTTTCATTGTACAGTGGGGAGACAAAGCAAATGTACTACACTGTGTCTCATTGTACAGTGGAGAGATAAAACAGATGTACTACACTGTGTCTCATTGTACAGTGGGAGATAACACACATGTACTACACCATGTCTCATTGTACATCATCATCCTGTCGGTCGCGATGCGACAAAGACTGCTTTCATTACTTGACTGCCGCTCTCCATTTAGCTCTCTGCTGTGAGAGTTGCGTCCATGAGTCGGTCTTAATGTCTCTCAGCTTCAGGTTTCTCTTGATGGTATCCTTGAACCGGAGACGAGGGCGCCCTCTCTTTCTGTAACCAGAAGACAGTTGAGAATAGAGGATCTGCTTTGGTATCCTGTCTGATAATATCCTCATGAGGTGTCCAGTCCATTGTACAGTGGGGAGATAAAACACATGTACTACACCATGTCTCATTGTACAGTGGAGAGATAAAACAGATGCACTACACCATGTCTCATTGTACAGTGGGAGATAAAACACATGTATAACACCATGTCTCATTGTACAGTGGAGAGATAAAGCAGATGCACTACACTGTGTCTGTGTGCAGTGGAGAAATGAAACATGTGTACTACACTATGTCTCATTGTACAGTGGAGAGATAAAACACATGTACTACACCGTGTCTCATTGTTCATTGGGAGATAAAGCACATGTACTACACTGTGTCTCATTGTACAGTGGAGAGATAAAACAGATGCACTACACCATGTCTCAGTGTGCAGTAGAGAGATGAAACATGTGTACTACACCATATTTAATTGTACAGTGGGTAGATAAAAGACATGTAAGCCTACTACAATGTTCCTCATACAGTAGGATAATAACATATGTTTTCTATAGTGTGCTTCAATTTATCTCGATCTCTATATTACATATGCTTTTGTTTCTTGCAGTGTGAGGTGGTGTTCAACAATGATAGGAACCTGACTTATTCCTGCGTGTACACCCCACATGTAGAAGGCCAGTACCGGGTAAGTATAGCCAGCCGGAAACCACACCCCGGTGTAAAGCAGTCAGTTCCATAGATGGGTGGCTCGTTCTGAAGCCATGAGAGTAGAGCGCAAAGACCACTCACTGAAAGCTGCAAGTTTAAAGGACACATAATCTTAGGGGTTTGAATGTCTGCCATTTTTAAATAAGTATATATATATTTATATATATTTATATATAATTGATATGTGATGTGCCATGGGGGTGATGAAAATGGGAAATATTAGACCTAGAGAGGGAATCGAACCCACATCTCTAGCATGCTGAGCTAGTGTGCTAACCATTACACCACCGCACTATAATAGTATAAAGTCGCCATTAGTGTGCCCTGTCACAAGTCTGTACCCATCCTGATATGACCTAAGATGTTGCCAGGATGTAAAACTCCCAACAACCAACCAATCTTGCATCTTGTTTGTGCTCAGGTTTTAATTAAGTTTGCGGGCCGTGAGATCCCCAAGAGCCCCTACTGTGTGATGGTGGACGCGGCCCCCGGTGACGCCTCCAAGTGCCATGCTCAAGGTCCAGGCATCGAGAAGACTGGCAACATGGTCAACAAGAAGACCTACTTCGAGATCTTCACCACAAGTAGGTTTTGTGGCTTTTTTTTCTTTTTCTCTTTTCTTGGAAGATTTATACTGCCTATCATGGATAAGTCTGAATAGTCTTGTTTTCACCATTAGATAGTTGGTCGATAGAAAGCCAGAGCCTACACTTTTACCGACCTAAGGGATTTTTAACCTCCCACACCACATAGACAATGTATGAGAGCAACTAGCCTTTGATGATGCTGTAAGTTAAACACAGCAGTGGAAATTCAAATTGGCAGAGGTCAGCTTCTTGGTCAGCTTTTCTCTTGAATGTGTTGGGTGTTAATACCCATTGACATTCAAACACATTCGACTCATCTGTGTTGATTTTTATGGCGTCATGCCAACAATTTTACAATGCAAATGACATGCATGATCTTTCTTTTTACGTAAACACGTAACACCAGACAGGGTAGCCAAATGAGTTGCGTTCCTGCCTCCAGTTTTGGTAGGTCATGTGATTCGAACCCATGGTTTTGAACCATGGTCGAGTCAAACCAATGACTTAAAAATTTATACTTGTTGCTACCTAGCCTGGCATTCGGCATTTCTGGGATAGGCAGGGTGTCTATCAGGCCTGGAAAGGTCTTGAACTTCTGCCCCATTTCAAGGCCTCAAAAAGCCTTGAATTTAACCTATTTTGGGTGATTAGTCTTGAAAATCTTTGAATGCCATTAAGCTGTCCCCACTAATCTAAATTAGTCTGAAACCATCATTCTGAATGGTGATATCAGACTAACTCCAAATGAAAATAGTCTTGAATTTCTATCAAAAACGGGTTTGAAAAGCCTTGAAATAGCTTTGAATTCCATACCTTCATATGTGTATGCACCCTGGATAGGTCAAAGGGCAGTGGAAGGAGGGAGACCAATTGTCCGTGATTGAAAATTCCCCTCGCTTAAAGTTGCATGGTCCGATGAAATATTTGTTTTTCAAACCCAAAACATGTATCTTAATTTGATTATATATATCCATCTTAGATATTGGTGCATTAACAAGTGATTTGGTACAGCATATATAGAATAATCAGTGAATTTACTACCTCATCCTACTTTGAGAAACCCAGCACACAAGGAAGCCATTAACCAATTAGGTCAATCTCGTGGCCAGTGGCCTTGACCCTCATTCCAAGTACCTAGTCAGGTTCCAGGATGTCCAGTGGTAGTATTACTGGCACCATAGCCTGGGTTGAGATAAAGTTGCAATACTTATGAGATGCTTTCCCCATTTATAAATGCTTTGTTTAACTTTAAGTTGTCATAGATGTTATCAAATAACTATTGACTCAATACGTTTTTTAATGTTCACTGATGCAATTGTGATAATTAAGCAAGTGACATGCTAGAAAAGCAGTCCAATAAGAACAACACATAGTTAAGGTCAAACAAAGAATGGACACAACACATGCAAACATAAGAAACGACACATGAAGCTAACTGAGTATGCATTTTGTTTTTATATATGCCTTGTTTAAGTTGTCTTACATGTCATAGATGTTATCAAATAAATATTAACTCAATACTTATTAAACAAACAAAAAATGTTCACTGATGCAATTGTTATAATTAAGTAAGTGACATGCTAGAAAAGCAGTACAATAATTAATAATGACACATAGTTACGGTCAAACAAAGAATGGACACAATGCATGCCAACATAAGAAATGACACATGAAGCCAACTGAGTATGCATTTTGTATGTTTTTATAAATGCTTTTACATATCTTACATATCATGGATGTTAGCAAATAAATATTAACTCAATACTTATGAAAATAAAAGTTCACTGGTGAAATTGTTATAATTCAAAACCAGATACAGATAATCACTTTTTGGGCTAATAAATTTATTAATCAGGCTTAATAAATTTTCACACAGCCTTTGTAATTCTATCACTATAGAACAAGATTAATTGAAGCTCCTCTCAATAGTACAATTGAGCCTATTCGCTTTTATCTACACTAATTTCGCAGGTAGTACAACCTGATAAACAATATGACTACAGTTAAATATTACTTATGTGCAGGTCAAATAGTGATTAGTTATCTCACTCTATGCATATGATAATTAGTCTTGAATGCAGGATTTTGTGAAGATACTTGAAATTGAAGACACTTCTCGGATGGAGGACTTTTCAATTTGGCTTGATAGTTGACTAATATTCACCAAGTCGACTTCTGGGTATTGCTATTTATTTTACCATGTATTTATTGCACTCATATATTATATGTATTTCACTGTATTAACCATGCCTTCCACCATAGCTGTTTCATCAATAGCTGGTAGGACTGTCATTTAAATTAAAAAAGTAACATTTTGCAAGTAACCAAGAAATATGACCCACCATATTTGTACTACTGAAAGATGGTGGGGTAGTCTATTCTAACATTAGGCAAATAATAGTTTATTCTAACATTTAGGCAAATAATAGCTGAAACAGTTAAATATATATAAATATATATATATATATGTGAAGTTGGCGAGACTACACTCGAGCTACGACCGTTGCGGGCTTGGGCCGAGCAACCTGCATTTCTGAAATGCGGCCTGCTCGCCGAGACAAGCCCGCATCGGCCATCAAATGCGGGGCCTGGTTCACGGCCGTAAAGTGTTGCTAGGAGACATCAATTGTGACTCTCCTGGCAACGATGGAAGGTCAAGCGTTCGGGCTCCGACCCATCAAAATAAGAGGTTCTAAAAGAACACCGACGAAAAACGGCCGAATAAGACCGATATCGTCGTCATGTTCTTTTATATAAGCCTAAATCTATTCAAAATCTGTAAATATGAATGAAATAAAATAAAATAAATCCTAATTTTTGAATAAAAGTAACATTAATGGCAAAAATAAGACAAACCGACGAAAACGAGCGAGATAGATCTATCTCCTGGTCCCCCGACCCATCCCTGCGTTCTTCTATCTCTTTTCTGGTTCTGACAGGAATAAATCTATCAAGTATTTTCAGATTTTCAGTCTAACATTGTCCCATCTGAGTTGGAAATATGAGATCAAATGTAAGTATGTGGTTTGTTTAAAAAAAAAAGAAGCTTCTTCAGACCATGCACCTCTAAAACATGGTTCGAACACATGGGTTCAAATCCCATGACCTACAACGACTTACATCAGTAGGTCAGCCCATATCACATCACATGCCAACAAACAAATGATGGTGCCGTGGCGCCATCACTAGAAAATGTTAGGTGACCAGGCTATTTTTTATTTAGGTCATTCTACATCACGTGGTCATCGCGAGATGTCAATAGTGGTCATAGTGACAGGACTTTTGGCAAGCTTTTCAAAAGTATGTAGGGTTCTTTCAGCTCAAATTACTTCAAAACTGGCCATTTTTCATCAAAATGACTCCAGACTAATGATTAGTAGGTCATAACGATCAATTTGATATATTTATCTAAAAAATAAGAAAAAAATTCAATCGCGATCGGACTATGCAACTTTAATCAACTAACGAACCCCCACCAAAATTTCTTTTAATTTACATTCATGCATGCGTGTTCTTACAGACGCGGGTATCGGGGTGGTTGATGTGGCGGTGCTGGACCCTCACGGCCGGAAGGACACCGTGCGGCCCACCGTCAACAAACAGGGCCCTGAGGTCTGGTACTGCGAGTACACGCCCGTCGAGGAGGGCCTGCACTCAGTGAACGTCTTCTACGCAGGGAAAGCCATCCCCAACAGCCCTTTCCCCGTCTCCATCGCACCAGGTGAGTGTTAGTCCCCGTCTATATTGTGTCATTCACCTGGATTCTTCTTCCACCCACCCACCCTCCGAAACCCCGTCTAGCTGGGCAGGAAATATCTACTTTTTTTTTTAGTTAAATATTTTATATAAATATATATCTATACATTTTTGTACATGTGTAGTATATACGCGGAAGCCAGTCTTGAGGGGTTGACAAGCTTTTTAAAGATGACTTTTAAAAAAAACAACTTATTTTTAAAACTTTGCTTATTTGATTAAAATATGGATTAACGCAAAAATAAATGTTTAAAAACAAAATCATGGATTCATGCAAAATGTTCCAATCCCAGAATTTGATTTTGGGTGGACAAAATGCAAATACTGTTTAAAACAAAGCGCATGAAGTCATGAAGTGTGAGCAAAAGGTTCCAAAATTAAATTTTGGGTGGACAAAATGCAAAAAATGCTTAGTATGCCCATTCACACCCCATAAAAGTTCAATTAAACAAATTTTGTAATCAATTTTAAAAAAAAGCATAATACAAAAAAAAGAATACCTTTTTTTTTTGGCAAACCTCACTGGCAGCCTTGAATTAGTAATGTAATCATTCCCCCCTCCCCACTACCCCTCCCCCACACCCCTCCCCATCAGGTTCTCTCCACCCAGTCTGGGTTGCAGCTGTACCAATGTCGGTGTGGTGAGTATGGCGCGCAGAGTCAAACAACACATGGGTGATGACTGGTGACAGACAGAGTGCAAGGTGTGTGTGTGTTGCCTATGTTTCACGAGTGTGTGAGACCAGCTTCCGTTTGTAGGTGATATTTATATATATATTTATATCTCTATATGTATATTTACGTATATTTATATAATTATATATATTTGTATATATTTATATATATATTTATATATATCTTTATATATATTTACACGTATATATATTTATATATATACTAATTCGACTACACCAGGAAATCAAAATCAGGTTTGTTGGCGCGAATCGTCATGATATAGAAGGATCTACATCAAGTTTAGCACATGACATTGATTTCCTGAAGTTGAATTTTTTAATTAAATTTTTTAATTTATTTTCTTAGCAATAGGTATGTGTTATTTCATTTATTATTTGGGGGGTATTTTGATTGTGTCGCATTGGTTTCCATGTTTGGAAGCTTAAGAGACTTGGGGAGGTGGCAATTGTGCAAATTGCAGTTGATTTGTGATACACTTAACTACTGCCAGGAATTGGTAGTGGAGGAGGAGGTTCCTGAGGTGAGTATTTTATTACCCACCCACCCACCCACCTCTAAAATTCTGCTGATCACACCACAAGGAGCAACCTTTTCTTCGAATTTTTCTTTTCTTTTCAGATACATGATTAAAGCTGCATAGTCCGATGAAAGCATCATATTTTCGAAACCAAAAAACATACCTACCGAGATACTGGTGTGCTTATTAAGCATTTTTGCTGCATAGAAGGAATGCACAGTCAATTTAATAAAACCTGTTAGTGCTGAAACCTATGGTGTCTGCCATTTCGGTGTGCATGCCATGTTTTCACTTATAATATCGCCATAGTTAACTCTTTAGAATATACCTTACTTAAAGCTGCATAGTCCAATGAAATATCAAATTTTCAAAACCAAACCAATTATCTAGATTTGATTTTACATATCTAACTTAGATACTGGTGCACTTATTAAACATTTGTTTCTGCATAGAAGGCAATTCCGAGTCAATTTAACAGAACCTGTTACTGCAGAAGTCTATGGTGTCAAGATTTTGGCAAGCTTGCCAAAATTAATTTTCCATGTTTGCAATCGAAATATCTCAAAAGTTTACCATTTAAAATAAAAGTAAGTTTGAACTAATGTAAAGTAGATACTAGTGATTGATCTAATATATTTATCCCAGAAAAAATACAGAAATTCAAAATGATCGGACTATGCAACTTTAAAACTAAGGCATAGATGAGCATTCATAAAATATTTTCCTATTTTTTTTATTCAGGCCATTTTCATCTATGCCAAGGTAATGTAAATTATATTAATCAACATAATGTAGTATTGCAGTAATTTCAAAACCATCGGATTGTGCAACTTTAATAAATAACCACAGATGAGTAATTGAGGTTAGGCGCTTAGTGAACTACTACATCAATAGAAGATGGTGGATCCCCAAAAGTTAATTACTTATCTAAGTAGGCTTATCTATCCTGATATGATCTTAGATGTTGCCAGGACGTTAAACTCCAACAACCAACATAGTAGGCTTATAAGTATTAAATGTGTAGAGGAAATACAGCAATTGACTTTAGCTAGTGTAATTCTACAAGCCTATAATTCTTGGTGTATCAATGGTTGCTGTACAACGGCTACCACTATGCAGCTATTGATATAAAACAAATACAGTATAAGAACTGTATTCAATAATAACAAATACTTTTTTTTTAAAGAATTAAATACAAATTAAAACTTTTGTTTATATAAAAAGAATTTAAATAACAATTAAAACTTCATTTTTTTCTGGTTTCACTAGATTCCATATAATAACTCTCCCACCCATACCCAATCTACCCCATTATATAACCAGCATAATAAATAGTTTTCAAAATGTTCGGTCTTGCATATTCCTTACTACCCCCAGATGCTGATAATGTAAGTAGATTCTTTTGATTTTTTTAAAAAGTAGTACTTTTAAAATGTTGTTTTCGTGTATATACTGCAAAAAGCTGATAAGAGTGTAGGAAACCATGTAGTTTATATACAAGTGGACTTTGTAGACAAAAAACGGAAATTGTGGAGAAGGCAGGTTTCTGAGTGATGCAGACAATGTACAGACGTGGGCATCTTCTTATGGCGGGAGGCTATGCTTGTCGAATATTGCAGACAACTGGGAAGAGTGTCATTTTGCGTCATATAATATGCGACATAGTCCATGCACCGAACACGGTGACCAAACCGGTAGAATGCAGGCTTCCCATGCAGAAGGCCAGGAGTGTGAATCCTGGTCGAGTTAAACCAATGACTTACTAAATTGACACTTGTCATTACTTCGCCTGGCGCTCACTGTCACTATAATACGGTATGGACTGGTTTGCCCAGTATCCAGATAAGCTGATTGAGTGGGATATCAGGTCATGGTGCTGGTGGCCTGATCTTTCAGTGGGCCAGCACTATACAGTCGCCATGAGTGCGCATTGTTACAAGTCATTACCAATTCTTTTATGGCCTCAGATGTTGCCAGGATTTAAAACTCCAACAACCAAGCAAACATACTTGGTCCATACTGTATGAGCAGTGGTAGACATTTTGAGTTGTGAAAAGTAGGTCATCCTCTTGGACTACGATTGTGTGAAATATCTTGTCTGGATAGGTCATAGGTGATCTGCCTGGAGAGGGTGGTTTTGTACCATAGCAGTTGATTGTAACTAAAAACTGTCATTTAAATTAACATATTTGTGAGACCGAGTGCCTGTGATGTTTAAAAATGATAATAATAATAATAATTATAATAATAATAATAATACACCACAAGTTCCAATTATCCCATTAGGATGTGTGTGTGTGTACTTTCTGTGGTTGTGACGTCACTTCCGGGTTCCTGCTGGCGCTGTCCAATCAGCTTCCCTGGGGCTCCTTAATAAGCGAATGGAGCGGTAGGGCGGTTCTGGAGTCTGCGGATTGGATGTGGTATAAAGAAAGGAAATGCAAGGCAGGGTTTTAGCAGTCACATATATACATCTGTTTGAGCTAATCACATGTAATTCTATTGAAGACTGGGGGGATATTATGGAAGGGTTTCTTTTGTGAAGTAGGAAACTATATTTCACTGTGGAATACTTATTTAAAGATCCAGCATAGCACAGGGATGCGATTTCGAGGATTTCCGTGATTTTTTATATTTACCAATTAATGTTTAGCAAAATGCCATGGAATCAGTATGTATATGGCAATACTTGGGTACTATAAATCAAGTTTTTATGATATTGGATGTTGCTAGAACATAAAACCCAAACAAGAATGAGTTAGATATGGGTGATAATATAGACACAAGGATAGCTGAAACCTGACTTCCAACATTTTCCCACCATTCCCTGAGAATGCTAATCATATGGGGGGAAAACCCACATTTTCGCAGAAAGTTGGCGTCAGTGTAATCTCGGCTTGATTTCCACGTTTTTTATTGGAGACTACTTCCCTCCCTAATAGTATAGTCTACTGGGTATTACACCAGCCAAGAAAGTGGTGGACTCGTCAACTGAGAAGTGATGTGGTCTATTAAACGGGTATTCCCAGGTTCGCTGGTTCCTCAGGGAAGGGCTGAAGCTGCGACCCAGCACATAGGGTCACAGCTTCAGCTTACATGGCGGGCGAAAGGTAGTGAATGCACATTTGCAAAGTGGTGTGTTATTTAATGTAAAATATTTGCTAGGACAATCTCACTGCAAACTACACTAGAAAGAAATGTATGGCAGAAATACTACCAAGTTTGCCCATCAGGAAGCGCGTGCATACAGGTGTAAAGTGCGTTTAGAGTATAGGGGCTGTAGTGACGGATAAGGGTGGCACTCCAACCACAACTTCCTGTGTTTAAGCTGAAGCTGTGACTGGCTAAGCTGGGTTACTGCTTCAGTGCTTTCTGAGGGACCAGTGGAATTCAGAATAGCTGTATTAGTTTATGATGTAATGAGATCAATCCGTAAACATTTTGGGGTGAGATATATTGGAGATGGTGAGGGGTGTTCATTAGTACTCAGCAGTGCAGTAGTGTAATGTGTGTCCAACCCCCCTCCCCCAGCCCCCCTCAACACCCTTCTCCCCATAACTCTCTCCCTCAACCCTGCCCCAACCTTCTCTATGCCGACAACATTGCATGGTCCTGTCGACACGATGTAAGGCGCTAGTTCCCGCACACACCGAACATGGTAGCCCAATCTTTAGAGCGGAGGCTTCCCATGTGGAAAGTCGGAAGTTGGAAACCCGGCTGAGTCAAACCAATTAGGTTTAAAAAGATTTAGGTTTTCGCTGCCTAGCCTGGCACTCGGCATTACTAGGATTGGGCAAAGACTGATTATCTCAGTGTCAGGATAATGTGACTGAGTGGGATAACACATCATAATGCCAGTGGCCTAATCTCCCAGTGAGGCAGCACTATAAATTCGCCATTAGTGCACACTGTCACAGATCGGTCCTGGTATGACCATAGAGGTTGCTAGGACATAAAACCCCCAACAAACAAACAAAACCAAACAAGGTCCCGGTCGCCATATGGTGTTTGTTGTACACCCACCCACCCCTGACCACTCTGAATGGTTCCGCCCACTCCCACTCCCACTCCCACTGCTGATACCCGGTGTGTTGCCTAACGGTGCTCTCTGCGTCTTGTAGACGGTGGCGCCCCTATTGAACCATCAAGTAAGTCGCATGGGTTGTGTGCGCGTGCGTTCAGGCAGTCCTCGCGCCGAACTGCCTCTGGGCGGTCTGGCGATCCCTTCTCTTCTCGACTACTTTTGTGTTGTTTAATTTCTTGTTTGCGGGTTCTTCTTCTCACTATGTTGACCTCGCTCGTGCTGCAGTTGCAGTTGCTTCTCGTTGAATGGTGTTTGCTGATAGCCGCTGCTGCTGCTGGCAGACTGGTGTAAGCTGCATTTGGCAGTTGTCGTTGGGAAGCTCTCGTTCAGCCTCCCACCCGCATCTTGTGTTCTGAATCGCTCCCACCCATCACTTCCGGTCTCTGTCGTTGTCGTTGTAGTTGTTGACCGCTGTTGTAATCTCACCTTTTTTCTTTCTTTGTTTGGTCTAGAGGCATGGGCTATGTTTCTTCTATATTCAGTTTTATTATTTTAGTGTTTGTGTGGGTTTATCTTTCTAGCAGTCCAATGGCATGGATAACATGTTCCTTTAACTTTAAGTATATATCTATGTGATGTATAACGAATTACTCGAGTATAAAGGCATAGAAGGCAATTATTTGCCCTGACCTGTGGTGCCGCCACTGGCGTTCGCCATCAGTACAGGACGCCCCAAATCTCACTCGCACAGGAAGAATTATATACAGTGTATTTATATGCTCTATAAGGTGATATGGGAATATAAACAAGGACACTACCACCACCATTTCTTCGTCTCCTTATGACCGTCTTGTAGTTCATGTACACCTCACCAGGGCTTTGTTCCCTCTCCAGTCATGGTGGCGGCACCTACAAGTGACCACCTACACGCGTTAACCAGCACAGCTGGCCGGATTATAAACTATAGGAAAAGATTCTTTAATGAGTTGTGTATTGGAGCAAAAATCATCGAGTTTAAACGTTGATCCCGACCGGAATGTGAATGTGAGTGATGACTCTAAACTAACACACCTGACCTCCTTTAAAGTGAGTAAAATGTAGCATTTCTTTTTACCAGAAACCCAGCTCTCGATCCAGTTCCCATCAGAATTATCTTTAGAACAAATACCATTACACACAAGCACACACACATATACATATATACATATATGTAATATATATATATATGTATATATATATATGTACAGTATTTATGTGTATATATATAAATTATAAGAATATGTAATATATGTCCATTATACATACATATATATGATATATAAATTATAAAAAATATAATTGAATTTTTTTTTAATTTGTTAGAATTGACATTTGATTGTCACCAAAAAAAGCTATTTGCAATAATTTACTATCAAATGGAAGCTACTAATATTTGTTTCTCATGTAAGGCGTTTGCCTCTTTCAAATCGATTGGAATCTGATTAGTTAATATTATATATCAGTGCAGAGGTTTCTTTTGAAGCAAGTGGCTACTGAGTGATATTACTGGACCCCCCCCCCCCCCCCATGCCTGTCTGTCCACCCGGTAGTCGGTCACGAGACCACAGTTCAGAGTAGAACACCTTGCCTCTGAATCCCCTCGCTCCGTGGTGTGTGGCATCGTGGGTCTGTTGTTTTGCATGGTGTGGTTTGGTCCTCTTTATAACAGTGCAATCTAATATAGATAATACAAAATTGCTGTCTTTAAAATATTTCAAAGAAGCTGACAGGTTTGATGATAGCCAAATAAAAACTTTGAAAGTTATAAAAGTAGACCCTTTAAAAAATGTAAGTGTTTTTTTAGTTTCAGTAGTTTCAATATTCATAGTGCATATATCTCATGTATTAGATAATACAAATTAATGTTGCAAGTAGCTGGAAGCTTTTCTTTTCTACATGCAAATGGCTTGTATTAAATGTGGAAACATTTTCTAATATAAAATGAACTACTTGAAACAACTTTAAAATGCTGCTCGATTTTAATATATAAAAAGAAATCTATTTCGGATAATTAGTCTTGAAAAGCCTTGAATTCCATTAAGCTGTCCCCACTGATCTAACTTAGTCTGAAATTGCCATTTGCCATTGTGATTTTTTCCTGAAATCCAAGTGAAAATACTCTTGAATTCCTATTTAAAAAAACGGCCTTGAAATAGCCTTGAGTTCCTTATCTTCACATGCGTACGGACCCTGTAAAAAAACCTAAGATGCCCCACATGGGCAGGGCACCGCAGTGTTTGTTGCCTGATTGTTTCTGTGTGTACAGTAGGCGTGGATCTGCTGGAGGATCTCTGGTTTTTGAGTGCTGGTGAATAATCCATGTGTGTTCCACCCTCAGAGGTAGGACCAGCCACTTCGGCACCTCCAGGTAAACTCAACTCTCCTTCTTTTACTCGCTATAAGTTCACAAATGCTGCAAGGTTATGCAATGATTTAAGCATTGAGGAAATTGCCAGCAAGTTGTGCTGAAAGCTTTTTTTTTTTTTTTAAACCCAATTTGTTAAGAACTGTTTATTATTCTCTCCTACCCCCGTTTTAATATATATTTAATTGTTATAAGCGACACATTGATTGGAAGTAGTACAATGATGCGATGAATGATAACGCTCAAGACAAATCGGCGCTTACCGTATTAATTAATTAATTAATTAATGATGATAAGGCATGGGGGATAAGAGCTGATTAGCGCGGGCTATGAAGATTTGAGGAGGCGTTGGCAGATGCTGAGTGGAAGAAGTAACACCAGTTGGACGAGCCGGCTTGTAGCTTGTAGTCTGCAAGTTTGTAGACGTGGATTGTGGAAGAGGGGAAAAGAGCAAACTCTGTGGGAACCGAGAGAGCATACCCAAAAAAATAAAACAAAAAACAAAAAATCTCTCAACTGCTCCTCTCTCAGTGAAACCCTGACAGGTGATGTTCTCATGTTCATTCATGCGTGATGAGACGTTTTAAAAGCGTTTGTCGTGTTTCCTCTAGTCGATGGTGCACGTGCCACCATGTCCCCGGGTAAGTCGGACCCGCCCACATTACGACGCATGCGCAGCCCTGAGTAACTTCCAGTGACGTCATCAGCGTAGTCTGTCATTGAAGAACACTTCCTCTGCACGTATCTCCCCTCCACCTCCCCCTTACCGCCCCCTCTCCCCATCTAGTGTGACAACATACATCAGAGATGCTAACTGCTCTGATTTTGTAGGAAGACTTACGATTTTGCCTACTCTCTTCCGATATCACTATTCCATGTGCAAATCTCCAGATTCCCACTTAAAAAAATATCAGCTAATACGAAAGGCACAAATCAGCTAATTACAGCTGCTTAAAGACATCAGCCACTCAAGGTGGAACGCAGAGCCTAGAAAATGACACGTAGACACATGGTGGGATACATGGTGTGACTTGTATGAAAAAGTATATAATATAATTATGTATACAGATTATATATTGTATGACTATACTATGTCATGATAGATGTCCGATTGTCCTGCCATGTGTTGCTGCACAAAAACTTATTTTCCTAATAAAATGTTAAAATCTTCCTATTTTTGGTCACACAATGTTGGCATCTCTGCATGTGTCACTAACACCCTCCATCCCTCCTCAGTTCAGGATGATTCACAACCCACCCCCACACTCCCCCCACCTGTACTGTGGGTGTGACATCATTAAAAGTGTGTTAATAGTTTCCATTCATATGCTTCGAATGAGAGGAGGGGAAATAAACAACCCAAAGAAGAATTTTGTTAAAGCATCAAATGGAATTAACTGAAATAATTGGTGTAAAGTAATACGAAATTAAATCAGCTGTAAAAAATTACTTTTTGTTATAGTTGGAATTTCACTTTTTGTTATCTTTTGAATCATTTTTATTACAGGAATTTCATATCTGATGGGTTTTGTTTCTGGTTTTTATTTTAATTTTTAATTAATTGAAGAAAAAGATGACTAGTTGTCACAAGTTGCTTTGTTTCTATTACATAGTTGAGTTGTTGTTAAGTTAGCCTAGAACCACGTGGCTTGATTCTTTGCCATTTGTTTTGGCTAGCAAAATGCATTATTTTAGTTGTTTCATTTCTTTTTCTTTGTGCTATGTTGTCAAGTACTAATGTGTTGACATGGAGGTTTAGCACTAATACCTGTTTTCATCGAGGAAAACCTATTATATTAAAATCTATTTACACATATATTGTTATTATAAGTACGTGCTCTAAAGGAAAATCCTTGACAAGTTATTTGTATTTTCACATAAACATTTTAAAATTAAAGTATTCACTATAGTTTTCTACCTTAAGTAAATCATATACTAAGCCTTTAATGTAATAGTAAACATTTTATACTTAGTGTATTTACATGCATTTGATGCCATGTGCCCGAATCCTGCTCCCAATAATTGACCTTTCCGGTCACCTGCCTTGTCATAATTCGAAGGAATTATGCTTTGTGTTCCACCCCCCTGGTCTGACCAATTTAACAAGTACCTAATATCACAACCGAAACATACCCTTCACCATATTCCTATACTGGCATCCCCAAAACAAGCCACACATTACACAACACAATCTTCAGTTCCAAATCACAGTATCAGTGACAGGAAACTGAAAGATCATCTTGTTGAATGCTTATTGGGGAAAAATGAAACGTATTGGTGTGCTTGTCGCTGACTGAACATGCTTCCTTCTAGTGCCACGGGGTGGTAGACCAATGGTGCCTCCTCAGCATGGCACACAGCGTAAGTATTGTTCTACATCGAACAAGACAACCTCCGCTCATCGGACTGCATGACTCGCCTTCTTTGTCGCTTTGCTTATTTGTCAACACTCACTGCGTACATATTGGGGGGGGGGGGGGTCAGTCGCTTTAGGGGCCTTCCGTATCTCATCTACAGATGCAACAAATGAAACCAAGCTGGGGAATTCAACATTATGAAATGGGTGGGAGATGGGGAGGAGTGACCCCTGGTTCTCCTTTTCTTAGCAGATACACTTCGATAACACTCTTACACAGTACAATCCATTACCCACATTCGATAATCCGAGGACATGCGCATTACTGTGCAATATACAGACACTGATCACATGCATCAGCTTCTTGCTGTGTGCATTGTCATCGCATGTCCGCAAGGATGATCTGCTGAGATCCTCCAATGTCTAATCCCTTGTTCCAAGCTGGAGCCACTAATCAGACAACCAATCCACTCCTGCCATAGACTGTTCAACCAACCAATCATTAATCGTCAGCATGTTCGAGGATTATTTTGTGCATACTTTCATACAAAGACTTTATTTGGTTCGCCCTCTCCCTAGATCTACTCTGTAGATCTACATTACTTGAGCTTCTGGCTTGAAAAAACTTCCCTCCCTTAAACTGCGCCCCTTTTGCTGTGCTCCAAGATTCCACCGCCACAAACTAAGCCGTGATGGTGATGTGCCGTGGTTCTACCTGTTTTCCAATTTCCTCACACCTGAGCTGACTTTTTTTTACATAGACAACAAGCCAATCTTTTGTGGTTTTGAATTAAAATTGTTGGAAGCCTATCTTGGAGGTGGCATCATTGAGGAACTGTTTAGTGGTGTTGATAGGTTTTGGCCGGTCCCCAGCACATTGGCTGATGTATGACATGCGGCCGGCCCTGGTTGCCATGGTTCTATACATGATTCTATGCTCTGCATACCAACTCTTTGTTATAATAGGGGAACAGGCGTACAGTTGAACGCAGTTCTCCCTAATGCCAGTAACAGCATCTACAGAATGGCCATGTCCAATTTTAACCTTGGTGGATATGCTACAAAACTGCCGTTCATCCCACTACTGCATTGTGCACAAGGAATGCCGAAAGCCAACTCACTCCTGATGACAAGCTGGTAAACATACCGCTCTGGCAGTTTCTCATAGTTGCGTCATTTGTTACAGTTAGGCGTGGTCCAATTAAGAAACCAGAAGAAGCTAAAGCAGCAGCAGATGGCAAAAAGGGAGTGCCACCTAAAGGCAAACCGGGCATGATAAAACCCGAAGACAAACCTGCAGGTAACAAAGCCAAAAAGCAGTGGCAACCGAAGAAAGCTGAGCCTAAAAAGGCACCCGAGCCAGACAAGAAGAAGAAATGGGGACCGAAGAAGGCTCCAGAACAAGCTAAACCATCACCTGAACCGGCAAAGACTGATCCAGAGGCTGCTAAGCAGGCAACAGAACCTGCCAACAAGGAGCCCGAGCCCGAAAAGAAGGAATCAGCACCAGTAAACAAAATACCAAAGCCAAAAGAAGCAGCAAAAAAGGATGAACCACAAGAAACGAAGCGGAAGCCATGGCAACCCAAGAAGCCTGAGCCAAAAGAAGAACCTGAAGCACCTAAGAGAAAACCATGGCAGCAAAAGAAAGCTCCAGAGGATAAAGAGCCTGAACCAAAGGCTAAGAGGAATTGGACCCCTGGCAAAGCCAAGCCCAGGCAAGAGGAACAGCCAGAGCTTCCAGAGGATGTTTGCCTAAAACCTGTAAAGCGTCCAGAGCCCGGTCAGGCTGAGGCGCTTGAAGTAGAGCCAGAAAATGAAACAAAACCTGTGAACAACCAACCTGAGCCTACCAAAAAGGCACCCCAACTTGGTAAAGAAGAATTGTCACCGATACCAGAACCAGCAGCATTAAAGAACGGAGCCGAACCGAATAAACGAAAACCTTGGCAGCCAAAGAAAGCTCCTGAGGTTAAAGAACCTGAACCGAAACCAGGCAGGAAGTGGACACCTGGGAAACCTCGTGGTAAGCCCGAGGAGAAACCAGCCCTCCCAGAGGAGGTTCATCTGAAGCCCACCAAACGTCCAGAGCCCACCCAGCCCGAGATGGGTGAAATGGAGCCCTCTAGTGGCGAACCGAAACCTGTTGCGAAACAACCTGAACCTACCAAAGATTTACCGGAACCCATCCAAAGGGAACCGGCTGTTAAAATGGAAGCAAAACCTGACTCAACCGAACCCCAATGGGGTCAGAAGCCCTGGCAACCAAAGAAAGCCCCCACACCGAAGGAGCCTGAGGAAAAGCCAGGCAGGAACTGGACACCCGGCAAAGCGAGACTGAGGCCTGAAGAGAAGACCGAACTGCCGGAGGACGTCTGCCTGAAGCCAGTCAAGCGGCCCGGGGCGGAAGAGGTTGAGCCCATTCAAGAAGAGCCGGCACATGATGCTGGTCCACCCTTCACCATTATACCTACAGAGCCTGCTAAAGAGAAGCCCTCCACAAAGGATGACACCGATAAGCCAACTGAGAGCGCATTGCCGAAAACTGACATGGACAAACCTGTGACGGGTAAGTGTCAGGTGATAACCCAGGTATCGGTAGCGATCAACCCCAGTGCGGTCTCTCTCTCTCTCTCTTTCTCTCTTCAACGGACGTGGTGGCCCAATCGGTAAAGCGCAGGCTTCCCGTACAGAAGGTCGGGAGTTTGAAAACCCAGCCGAGTCAAGCCAATGACTCTCGGAATTGATGCTTGTCGCTACCTAGCCTGGTACTTGACATTACTAGGATAGGGCAAGGAGGACTGGTTAGCTCAGTGTCAGGATAATGTGACTGAGTGGGATATCAGGTCATGGTGCCGGTGACCTGATCTCTCAGTTGGGCGGCACTATAAAGTTACCATGAGTGCACACTGTCACAAGTCGGTACCCATCATCCTGATATAATCAATAGATGTTGCTAGGATGTAAAACCCCAACAAACAAACTCTCTCCTCATAGCGGCGTGAATGTAGACAAGAGTGTGGGTGTTTTTTTTTGTTTGGTGCATGCCTTTGCTAGGTCTTGCTAGGGTTGATTTCTTTCATGCTATGACGAGAGATGGGTGTTTGCCCTCAGTGGTTTTGTAGAGGTGGATCTAATCAAGAGCGGGTCTACGTCAGCCAATGTGTCGTGTTTTTTGGTTGTTGTTGCTATGACGTCACGTCAGTGGGATATGACGTCGTCGTGCCCGTTGTGTCGTGACGTTGCGATGGTAGTGGCAGCCTTGTCGGTGGCCCACTCCCCATCTGCACCCCCCACCCCCACCCCCACCCCCACACACCCCCTTTGAGTCAGAGTGGCATGATGTTTGACTGCCGTCGCCTTACTTCCGGTTCAGAACCCCCTTGTTCTTCTGCAACTCCATTAAAAGTGACAGCGTTGGAAATATCTGAATGTTGCGTCAGTAATTTTGTATTCCTGCGATAAACCTTTGTGGTTGGTCATCTAGTATTACATTAATTACATAATTAGTCAACTTTAAGCATATTCACGAGCTGATAACGTCTTAACTCAGTAGTGAATTATATTTATTGTAGATAATTGTGTAGATTGATAATATATAATTATGCATCTGTAATAATAATCATAATAATAATAATCATGATAATAATAATAATGCTTCTGGCACATATTCAAATGCGGATAATGATTTTCTTCTTAGAATACAGTGCAATATTTATGTTCTCTGATACTCATTTAATCCATGTTTATGGAGAGTTTTCAATAACAATATGAACAGAATGTGGTATCAGGAATGTCGTGGAATGATGAGCGAGTGAGGAAAGAAGTAAATTTGTATCCATGGATGACCGTTAGATTTTTTTAATGTTTGATAAAGAAGGGAATTTCACAATCACAGATAGTATTTAAGGTTGCGCTTGTATAGCACTGAGATGGCTAAGTTAGTAACTTTACAGGTATGGGTAATTCTCAGAAACTGTGTACCACTGTTGTGACATGGAAAACATAGCCGAGAACATTCCAAATTATAGCTGAATCCATGTTCATATAAAGGTTTACATGTTATGCATATGTCAGAGTTGAAATGTTTTTTTTTCACTTTTGGATTTGGATCTTATACAAATTGAGAAAACCATTAATATTAATCATGTAATATCCATCCGTAACATCATTTTAACACACATCCATAACATTATTTTAATACGCACAAGAAATTCAGACAAGATTTTATTGATTAGATCTAAGCAAAAGAGATTTATGTTTTACAAGAAAAAACTTGTTTAAAAAAGGTTTGGGTAGATGCATGGTGTCGATATGCACATTTTCATATTTTCACTTTAGTATAAAATCATATAAGCATATTTTGCATACATTTTATGGGATAGATTAAATACATGTAGTATTGTTAACATACTTAATACACCGTCAACAATAACTATTTGACTTGCTACCCCCCAAATAAAAGGGTTAATCATTAACAATGTAACATGGAAACCAAATATGTGGTACAGTTTCTGAGAACGACCCATCTATATCAGATTCTCAGATGGAGTGAATTACTATTGTAATGTATAGGTAGATGACGCAATTGTGTATATAGCACGGTGGTGTGGCAGTGTCACAGTGCTTGAAATATATAGGTCAAGACAATAGTTTAGTTTGTGATTATCTGCTTGATAACCTTTAACTCCATTTTGAAGTTATTATTCTTATATGTGCAAAATAATTAATTCAGTGACCTAAATAGACGAAATGGAGCAAAGTTGGTGTTTTTTTTTACTGTGTCAGGTAGTTTAAAAATAATTATGTGTTCCTAAACTTTCTTGAGATAATTTTACTTGTATGACAGTTGTCCAAGTGTGTACATGTGTGGCAGATGTGTGTGTGTGACTAGCCTGATTGAGGTATGTGTGTGTGACAGTGGTCATAGCATATGTCACAGTGGCCAATACCTATGTGACCGAGGTCTGACCGGGGTATGCGTGTGTCAGTGAGAAACACTTATGACAGTGGTCCGAACTTATGTTATGTAACAGTGGTCAGTACTTATGTTTTGTGACAGTGGGCAGTACTTATGTTATGTGACAGTGGGTGGTAGTTATGTTTTGTGACAGTGGTCAGTACATATGTTTTGTGACAGTGGTCAGTACTTATGTTTTGTGATAGTAGTCAGTACTTATGTGACAGTGGTCTAACTATGGTGTTACAGCGGTCTGACTGAGGTATTCGTGTGTGCCAGTGATCAGCACCTATGTAACAGTGATCAGTACTGACAGTACTTATGTGACAGTGGCCTAGCTATCACGTGACAATTGTCGACTAAGGTGTGACATATGTGACAGTGGTGGGTACATATGTGAGAGTCATGTGTACTGACAGTACTTATGTGACAGTGGCCTAACTATCATGTGACATTGGTCTGACTGAGGTGTGATCCATGTGACAGTGGTGAGTACATATGCGACAGAGGCCAAGCTATCCTGTGACAGTAATCGGGCTGAGGTGTAAACATGTGACAGTGACGGGTACATATACAATAGTGTTGATGATAGAAGTGACAGTGGCCTAGCTATCATGTGACAGTGATCTGACTGAGGTGTGACACATGTGCCAGTGGTGGGTACATATGTCACAGTGGCCTAGCTATCCTATGATAGTAATCTGACTGAGGTGTGACGCATGTGACAGTGGCGGGTACATATATAGCAGTAGTGCGTACATAATGTGACAGTGATCTGGCTGAAGTGCGAATGTGTGACAGTGGTCTGACAGAGGTGTGCCCATGGGTGGCGCATGGACGAGGTGCTCATGTGTTGTTGGCTTGGCCTTTTGTAGCACCAGCTGCCCCCAATGTTCCAATTCAGGCGGCACCTACCGGAAAGCCGCTCTTTAAGGAACCTGAGCGTCGTAAGTACCCACGTGATGTCCTGCGTGCCGTCATGAAGCACAGTAATGCAGGCTTCCGCCAAGCGCTTAAGACACATTTCCTTGTTTATATTACCGCTACAAAATATCCATTTTTACTATGATTAACTATGATTCATTATTAAATGAAACCAAATCGGTGAATCATCTCCTATGATGATATCCTGCTGAGATTCCCACGCCCCCAATGGTGACAGTGATTTTTGCTACAGCTTCAAATCAGATTGATTGTATGATACACTGATTATGCGGGGTTTTTGAGAGTCGCTATTGTTCTATCCTCAAAGTGTGATCACAAAAGGTGGAATGCCAAAATCCTTAAAGTTGCATAGTTCGATGGTTTCGAGTTTCTGCCATTTTCTGAGATAAATACATTAGATTGGTTGTTGTAATCTACGTTACTTTAGTTTGAAGTAATTTTTATTTTAACTGACTTTTGAGATATTTGAAGTGCAAGCATGTAAAATGCGTTTTGGCAAACACCATAAGCTTCAGCAGTAACAGGTTCTATTAAATTGACTTAGTATCTCTTTATATGTGGCAACAAATGCTTACTAAGGGGATCAAATCTAGATAATTGTTTTGGTTTTGAAAATGTTATACTTTCATCGGACTATGCCGCTTTAAATGATCATAATAGAAACACAATGATACCCTGAAAACACTTATATGTACCCACATAAAATGATATATATATATATTCACCAACAGTTACATACAACCACACACATGACTACATGCATACTTAATAATATACATATGTAATGGCCCACTACATACATACATACATACATACATGCATGCATACATACATACATACATACATACATACATACATACACACATACATACATACATACATACATACATACATACATACATACATACATACACACATACACACATACATACATACAACAATTACGCACTAGGCGTGCTTGAGTATTTGGATATTATGATACCTATCCATACGTGTTCCCCATAGTAACAACCTGATTCGGCATCTCTTTTTAAGTCCTAATCGCGCTGTCGAATTCCATGTCTTGCTGGCACAAACTTGCTGGTCGAATCACGGTCTCGGACCAGCTCCACTGCCGGGCTGGTTTTGAAAGCTCTGGTTTATGAGTAATCGACAAGAGGGTTATTTGCATGCCTATCCACTGGAAGGCTTAGTGCATTCTAAGTACGGCCAGCCGATGCGTTGTCTTCTCAAGTACAAATTGTGTTAAGAGCCGTCGATCTTGTCAACCAGCAAAGTCATTAAACAAGCGATTGTCTACGGTGGTACTGGTCTGGAAGCTATTTCAAGTGAAGACTACTTTACCTGGGCTAAGCTATGTCAAGTGAAGACTACTTTACCTTGGCTGCTAAAAGACCTGTTTATACTTTTGACGGCGTGTGGTGCCGTCAACTTTACGCCGGTTGGCACCGTGTGATGGCGCAAAACGGTGGGAGTGAACATGGCCGTGAAAGTCTGAATGCTTTGACGCACACGGTCGATACGCTTAGTGCAGAACTTCAATTTTATTCAAAATGAAAAGAAATACAGAACAATAAACGTATAAATTTAATATAATCTGTTTGGTAAATATGTTATCTATTTGCGTGCCAAGCGGTTTGTTTCTAGGTCGTGTGGTTTTAGAGATATTTAACTTTTTCTGTATGAAGATTGCTCACGGCCATTATCAATGCATTGAGTTTGCCGATACGCGCAGTGCAAAACGTAAATTTTATTCAAAATTAATAGAAATGCAGAACCCTAACAATATAAATTTATTATAATCTTTTCGTTGCAAATGTTTTCTGTATGTGTACCAAGTGGCTTGTTCTAGCTGGTGGGGTTTTAGAGATATTTAACTTTTTCTGTATCAAGATTGCTCATAGCCATTGAGTTTGCAGTGTGACAGTGTGTCATCCTGCAGCTAAGCTTCCCTCACACTGACCTGACCACTTCTGATTGGCTGAACTGCCGACGTGTAGAAGTTCTGACCTTGAAAGTTCAACATAGTTAAACTATGGTCAATGCTTGTGCCGTGTTGCGCCGTCTAATGCCGTCACGTGTCGACGTAAAGTCTAAATGGGAGTGTGGGCTTGCGCCGTGTTGCACCGTCTAAAGCCATCTAGCGCCGTCACAAGTATAAACGGGCCTTAATGTAACGAACACATTGGCATTAACCCACGACAATACGGTATATATACATCTATTGTTACATCTAGTTATATATAGTTATAGTTATATATACAGCTATATATAGCTATATGTAAATATTAAATATAACATATATTACAGTTATAGCTACATACATCTAAATATGTATTATTTATAACAGCCTTATATTTAAGTATATCATGTATTTATTTATATATATAAATCTATATACACTGCAGTTATATAGAACATGAGTATATATAAATATATGTATAGAAAGATATATGTTATATTTATGTAGATAAATGTTATGTTCATGTGTATATGTTTATATAAAATAATTACGTATATAAAATAGCTATATGCATAGTATATATAATATATATTATGTAGCGAATTATATATATCAGGTATATAATTATATATATTGTGTTTATAAAATAATTATATATATGTATATATATAAGTTATAATAATTATATACATATGTATAATAGTTATATATTATGTATGTATAATAATTATATATATAATTATATATAATGTTGATATAACTTAATGAAGTTGTTATATCGGCCTATCCCATATCGGTACCCAGCTCTAAGACTGTTCTTGTTCCCCAGCCGCGGATCCTAAGAAGTGCTACTGCAGTGGTCGTGGCATCCAGCCCAAGGGCGTGCGTGTCGGCGACCAGGCCGACTTCAAGGTGCACACCGAGGGAGCCGGCACCGGCGAGTGCAAGGTGCAGGTCATCGGGCCCGGTGAGTACCCACGGTGTGGCCTCCCAGGCACGGCCGGATTTAGGACTGGGCAAGCTGGGCTGTTTCCCAGGGGCCTCCACAATGACCGGGCCTCCACATATCTCATGAAATTGTTTTTTTGTAGCTGACCGCAATGACGCGCACATATCAATCAAAAACTATATTGTGTGCATATTTGCAGTGAGATATTGTCCCACTTGACTAAGATGCTTTACGTTCATGACGTTTTGAAATGTTTAACGGACTATTGAAGGCTGTCCAGGGGCCCCCACATGTCTAAATGCGGCGCTGCTCCCAGACCTCTGTCCCACTCCGATTTTTGGAGTTGCTAAGTAAAGTCTTGACAAAGCAAATCGCTCAATAACCGCGCCTATGCACTATTTTGGACTTGTGACTTGTCCTCCTCTCAGTCCTGCTCCTGTTCCTCCTCCCCTCTCCTCATCCTCATCCTCAACAGTCCTACTCCCCATCCCCACCTCCTCCAAAACCCCATCATCCTCTCTTCCGCATCCTCATCAACCTTCACAGCATCATCCTCCTCATTTTCTTATTCTCCTGTTTCAATCAATTAATGACAAGGTCCATACAAGGCCTGGAACTTGGAAGGTCTTGAAAAGTCTAACTTCATTTGCCTTAATTCAAGGCCTTGAAAAGCCTTGAATTTAACCTATTTTGGGTAATTATTCTTGAAAAGCCTAGGATTCCATTAAACTGTCCCCACTGATCTATATTAGTGTGGAATCACCATTCACCATTATATTTTTCCTCAAATCCAAATGAAAATAGTCTTGAATTCCTATCAAAAACAGCCTTGAAAATCCTTGAAATAGCCTTGGATTCCTTGTGTATGGATCCTGTAATGAATCCCCATCCTCATCCTTCCTCCTCCCCCCGCCATCCCCCCCTCCCTCCTCTTCCTTCTCCTCCTCATCCTCATCCTCATCCTCATAATCCTCATCCTCCTCTTCCTTCTGGGAGTAAAACCATTCAGTACGTGGTTCCACTGTTTGCCTGTAGGTGGCGTCAACATCCCGTGCCGCGTGAAGCAGATCGGCCAGAACCTGTACGAATGCGTGTACGCACCGCAGCAGCCCGGAAACTACGTCATCAACGTGACGTACGCCACGCAACACGTGACCAAGTCGCCATTCAAGGTGGCGGTAGGGCCCTTCAAGGACTCCCGTATCCGCGCCTACGGACCCGGTCTGCTTGGCGGCGTTGTGGGCTACCCGGCCCTCTTCACAGTGGAGACCAACGGAGAGACTGGGGCCCTTGGTAAGTGTCGCTGTAACAGGGATGCGGTTTTTCTTCCGCGGCTTTTTAATTATGAAGTTTGCCATCCACGTGATTCATGCAGATCCTGTGAAAAATAAATGTCGTTTTATATATAAGGATGTAAGGGCTCATCGTTGAGTGTTACTCTGTGTAAAGAAAGAGAAAATGTATAATTTCCTGCTTAAAATACTACAGTAAAACCTCTCTAAATCCACTGACCATAGGACTGACTTTTAATGGTTTCATTTAGGGAAGTGGTCGGTTTATGGAGGTTTTTTTTATCATTATAATGGTATTTGTATGGGCGATCGTTTGGGACTCAAATAAAGCGATTGATATAGGGGAGTGGTCGATCTGTGGAGGTGGTCGGTTACAGAGGTTTTACTGTACTTTTAAGGCCCTGAAAATGTTTAGTTGCATGAGTTTGCAGAGGTGCTGCCCCCATTTGGGCTCCCATTTGTGCGGCCCCCAAACCCCTGCCTGACTTTCAGTTCTTTTGCTGATGGCCAATCACATCCTTGGTATAGCTTCATAGCATACACACCTTGACGGTGGGTTTTGGATTTCTCACTCAATATTGAGTCCAATCATTGAAATAACCTAAACTAACCCTCACTGTGCTCTCCATGGGAAAGAAAGGCATTTCGGCAGCTCTGTATGCACACTTAGCATGTGTTTTTATTGTTTTAATTTAAAAAAGAAGCCTAAAGTCCCTCACTAGCAAGAGCTATTCTTAGGTGCTACACAATAAAACCACAGAATGATTTAAGGAAATAGCCCAAGGGATGCAGAAATTGCACTTACCAGGGGAAAACAACCCCTTAAACCAGCAAGTCTTGCAAAGTGATTTAAAAAATGTGAAGAGATGCTGCTTTGGCCACCTATTCCACAAACTGGGGGCCTGCGTCACAGAAGGCGCAATCGCCATTTGATTTGTTATCGCATTAGCCATCGTGTGCAAAAAGCGTGCTCCTATTATTCCAGGGTTTTCGATTGAGGGTCCATCGCAGGCAAAGATTGACTGTAAGGATAATGGAGACGGGTCGGCCGACATCACCTACTGGCCGACGGCACCTGGCGAGTACGCAGTGCACATCCTGTGTAATGAAGAGGACATCCCCAAGTCGCCTTACATGGCGCAGGTCATCCAGCGTGGCAACTTCGACCCCACCAAGGTGAGGAATTAAAGCGTTCGTTATCAGGGATGAGAATGGATCGGCTGGTTCCCAACATTTAGGGATCGATTTTGACGTGTAGTCCTACAGTCAGGGATGAGAATTTCCCGCAAATTGGCAGTTTCCCGACTTTTTGGGAAATGACCCGCCTTTTTAGGTCTGACCTGTTTTTATCCCTGCTATATACAGGGATAAGAATTTACGCCGATCGGTGGTTTCCCGACTTTGGGGAAGGACCCGCTTTTTTAGGTCTGACTTCTTCTTATCTCTGCGTGACTCCACTCCTTGCAGGTGTCGGCGAGCGGACCCGGGCTGGAGAAAGAGGGGAACGTGGTGAACCGGTGGGCCGAGTTCGTGGTGGACGCACGGGCTGCTGGGAAGGCACCCCTCCAAGTGTCATGCGTCGACGTGGACCTCATGCCTGTCGAAGTCGTCATCAAGGACAACCACGACGGCACATACGCCTGTCGCTACATGCCACGCAACAACACCAAGCACGTGGTCTCGGTCACGTGGGGCTCGGTGTCCATCCCCAACTCACCATTCAGGGTAGGTGCCCTGCTGGACGCACGCCATCGAAAACGAGGCTCGTTTTTACATATTTGTTAATCAGGGATGAAAGATCTCTGCGATTTCGCGGAATTCCACCGTTTTTTATATTTATTGATTAAAGCTAAAGTTCCATAGCCCGGTGGTTTTGAGTTTCTATCATTTTCCGAGATATATATATTAGGTTGATTGATCATTATAATCTACCTTTCTTTAGTTTAGTTTGAAGTATCTTTTATTTTAAATGGCTGACTTTTGAGATATTTGAAGTGCAGCCATGCAAAATTAATTTTGGCAAGCATGTCAAAACTCTGACACCATTGGCTTCTCCAGTAACAGGTTCTATTAGATTGCCTCAGTATTTCCTTTGTGACAAAAGTTTAATATAAGTGCACCAGTACCTAAATTAAATATGTAGAATCAAATCTAGATGATTGTTTTGATTTTGAAAATGTGATGTTTTCATCCGACTATGCAGCTTTAATGTGGACTCTCTTTACATGTTCATGGATGAAAGATTTCAGCCATTTCGAGGGTTTCTACGATTTTTTATATTTACCGATTAACGTTGAACAAAAGGGCAAGAACTCAGGATATATATGACAATAATTCTGTAGTTCGAAAACCTGTTCTTATATGATCTTATATGTTGCTAGAACATAAAATCCAAACAAGAACGAGTTATGTATGGGTGATAATATAGGCACAACAACGATAGTTTAAACTTTACTTCCGGCATTTTTCCCGCGATTCCCTGAGAGTGCTAATCCTGTGTGGGAAAATCTGCTTTTTCGCAGAAATTTGCTGTCGGTGTAATAATTTCGGCTTGTTTTCCACGTTGGCTTGTTTTCCTGCATATTTGTTAATGTAGTTAAAGTTGTATAGTCCGATAGCTTTTGAATTGGCGCAAATTTAGAAACATAAATTTTGGGGTGTTAAGATTTCTGGTTAAGAGGATAAGTCGGCAAGATTTTCTTGAAAAAAAAGTAGGACAAACAAAAAATGCATTTAATCATTTATATTTGGATTTTGAAATCTACACAAACGCTCTTACTTCATAGTCCTATATATACATGTAGTAGTCCGCACTGACCTCTCAGGTAAGGAGCCATCTATGATATAGACAGGTAGGGGTGGATAAGGTGATTGCATCAGGGAGCCTAGGTAGTGTAATGGTCAGCACGCTAACCCCAGAATGGCAAGAGGTGTGGGTTCGAATCCTGCTCTAGGCATAATATTTCCCATTTTCATCACCCCCATGACATACATACACATATAATATAGACAGGTAGGTGTGGAAAGGGTGATTGCATCAGGGAGCCTAGATCATGTAATGGTTAGCACGCTAGCCCCAGAATGGCAAGGGGTGTGTGTCCGAATTATACTCTAGGTGCAATATTTCCCATTTTCATCACTCCCATGACCTACATGGGGCGCGAATGACAGTGTTGAGCGTTCGTAGTTAGTTAGGATCGGTGGCGATGGTGGCGCCACTGGTCACGTGGGGGTGGGGGATGCCCCACACCAAATGGATATATATCAAATAGCAATATAATAGCATAATAATAATAATAATAATATCCCTTCCGCGCCTTTATACTCGCATAATATTTATACATCACATATATGAGTGTGTTTGCGTGTTTTCTGTAGGTGTTTGTCTCAGAGGCATCAAACCCTGGAAAGGTGCGCGTATACGGGCCAGCAGTGGAACAGCCCGTGAAGACCTTCACACCCACCCACCTTGTCGTCGACTGCTCCAAGGCGGGTCCAGGTAAGGCAGCCTGCAAAACTCTCAGCGTTCCCTTCACTTCCGGTTTGGGTACAGGCTTTGCATTACTGAGAAACTAGGGAAATGGGATGGGGGTGCGGGTGGAGGTGAAGGGGTGGGTCATGTTTATTCAGGCAAAGAGCTGCATTTGACGACTCTTGTATCAGGGATCCCATTTCTCAGCGAAATCACTAATTTCAGCGAAAAATAAGTTTCCAAAACAGCGGGGAAGAAACCTTGTCCCTGAAAAAACTTGTACTTTTAGTGATTTGTTAGTCTTGGAGTCTTAAAACAGTTGGAATTTCAAGGCCAAAATATGTCCAAGTAGGTGCCAGATTGCACCATTTTAATAATAGGTTTTCTATTTACTTCCGAGGGGGCATGTTCCCAGGCCCTAGTTTTTCAGGGTTTTTAAAATTGTTGTTTCTTGGACCCTTGTTGTATAGTTCGGTTCTTCAGTTTATGACACTAACAACCATCACCGAATGGAGCCATTTTCGGTATCGTACCATGTATTCTCTGCTAATGGTACTCGTACCATTTGACTGGTACTATTTTATATTTAGGCCTTTTCTGATTGAAATAGTTGGCACGAGAAGCAATAACAATGCATGAAGTCACAATTGTCTGTTAATTTCAAGTCAAATACTCAATTCAAAAGAAACTAGTCCAAATTTTGCAATTCTAACTTTTAACCAGATGGGATGTCAGAATGAGTTAGAGCCTCCGTCTCCCGTTTTGGTAGATCGTCGGATTGTGGGTTCAAACCCTGGTCGAGTCAAACCAATGACTTAAAAATTGATACTTGTCGCTTCCTAGCCAGGCGCTCAGCATTATTAGGATAGGGCGAGGAGCAGTGGAATGAGGAAGACCATTGTCTGCGATTGAAATTTCCCCTGCTTATCTACCAAAAAACAACACCAAAAAACTAATAATAAAACTAATACTTACACTGTCGCCTCATTATAATATGATCATTGTGGTCCCTAAAAAGGAGTGGCGCTAAATCGAGGTTTAGTTTACTGAATTACCTTTGAATTAAAGAATTTCGGGTTCAGTGATTCATCGCGTTATGTCCCAATTTGCATTAAATTGTGGCATATTAAATCGGGTTCCACTGTAATCGTGACAATAATTCTGTAGTGTCTTATAATAATTCTGAATATTAAGAAAGAATATAGATAAAGAAATACGTACTAAGTAATAGATCAGGGATAAACAAACAGTAAGTAAGCCATAAAACATCACAAAGCAATAGGAGACACCATGCTAAATGAGCAGAATAAACAATCACTAAAAAAAAATTTTATTAAAAAAAAAAAGATTCTGTCCTTGGCTGCGGTACTCTGCCTTTCTGAGCAGTGTGCTTCTGTGCATGCGCGCGTTTCAGGTGACGTTGCGATTGCGCTGACGGACGAACGTGGGGTGGACGTGGCGGTGCGCACGACCGACATGAAGGACAACACTTTCCGCATTGACTTCGAGCCGCAGACTGCCGGACCCTACATGTGCAGCGTCTTCTTCGCCGAACAGGAAGTGCCCAGCTCCCCCTACAAGATCAAGGTCGAACCCAGCGTCGACGTCAGCAAGGTCAAGGTCGAGGGCCTGGAAAACAGTAAGTGCTGGCACTATTTGCTATGCAAGGGCACCTGGTTGGGGGGGGGGGGGGTTGCAGAGTCTCTCAAGCCCTGCCTAACTACTTAATGGCACTCCTTCCTGGGGTATCGGGTGTTTGACTTGTGGGCGCGTTGTGTGCTAATGTTATATATTGGTGTCATGTTGCTGCTGCTGTGGTTGTTGTTGCATAGTGTCAACATCTTGTTGTATGACTACTGTTGTTCGCGCTGCTAGAATTTGAGCTGTTCTGGATCTCGGACATCGCCAGTACTGACCGTACACAAACCTTAACCAAACTGTGTCATCATTGTTGTGCAGAGGAAAGGCAGACTTTCTTTAATTGAATGGCATACTATTGTGTGCTTTTTTGTTTAATGATTTTGTAAAAACAGTTTAGGGTTTTTTAAAGAACCCTTCTTTGCTTCTATTTTAGTTTTAAAGAAAGCTATTGAATATTAAAAAGTATGGGTGCAACTGTACACACACAGAACTATGTACATACATACATACATACATTTTACCTCGGTATGCCGCCTCTGGCTAGCCGCAGGCTAGGGAGAAGGAAGCACATCCTAGTCCAGCAATTAGCATAAGTAACTCACAACGGGAGGACGTTGGTGAGTTGCTCCACAGGATTTATCTACTACTACTGCTTTTATCCAAAAGTAAGTACTGTTTTCTTCGATAACTTTGTTTATCATGCTCTATAGCATCTTTTTATGAAAGTTCAGAACTTTCTTCAGTCCTGTTTGGACTTTGTACGTTTTTTAACTTACGGATAGAACATTGCGTGCCGCTGGCACAAACGAAACCGATACTGAGTTCTATCGACACCTGTTTTTCAGACAGGGAGAAATGGTAACCCGAGTTGCTCATTTCCTAAGAAAAGTCTCCCGGATCCTAATAGAGGATGATGTTGGGGATGCTTCTGGGTGTTTTTTATAAACACCCCTGACCGGTTTAAGGCGAACCTCCGAGTTTCGTAATATTTTCTCCAACTTGTTGGCGCTGTAGCCACAGGTGGGAGAAGTGTACGGAACAGAGAGAGGGGCCAATCTCACGATCGATGCCCTCCGTTTGGTTGGTTTCGTTACCACACACCTACGGCAAATTTAGCTTCACGCCTGTACTGACACGTTGCAAAACACGTTCTCTGTACCATGTTCCTCAACCCAGTTTACTGGCTTACACTTGTGTAGTTGAGATGATTCCGGGTTAGTAACGCTCTGTTTCGTTACAGTTCCCGATGGCCACTCGCCGGAATAAGCCGCCCGCTGCAGCCGTGGGCGTCCCTCCTACGGATTACGATTCGTCTCCACCGGCTACGGCTCCGCCGTCCCCACATCTTGGGGCTCATGCCTCGGATCAAGACAGTGATCAGGCCCCTCAACCAGTGGGGTGGGAGGCGAAAATGGCGGCGATGATGGAGGAGAAGATGTGCCAGTTCCAGGCGCAGACCTTTCCAGATCCTTCCCAAATCCCTGATGAGGATTGGGAAGACTTTTCTGAGGACGAAGAGGACACGGTTTCGGCACCTGAGGTTCCGAAACCGAAAGCGCGGGGCAAGAAACGCCGCCCAGTGAGCAGTTCTGGTGACGAGTTCACAAAGAAAGCGAACTCTAAGCGCTCCAAAAAGTCCAAAAAGAAGAAGAAGAAGAAGAAGGACTCCTCTTCAGACTCGTCGTCCGACTCTTCTTCCACCGAGTCGGATTCCGACACGGAACGAGCGGGAGTCTACGCCAAAATAGGCGCTAAAGTTGGCAAGAAGATTGTCAAGAAGAAAGCTCAGAAAGTGCGCACCACTACCATGATGCGCAAAACGGTGAATGGCCATTTCACTACGTTTAAACCGATCGAAGTCATCAACAAGTTGACTGAGCAGATTTCAGGAGTTAAGGGCATTCCTGCTTCGGTTTCCAAAGAGATGGATGCCGGCATTCATCTTTCCGACGAACGCCGTCGTTATGAAACTTCCCTCTGCCTGATCCATAAGGCAGTTTTGGGTGCCTTGACGTCTGTTATCCCTGTGGCTAACAGGATGCAGACAGAGAACAAGTTCTCGTCTTTGGCGCGGGTTATGGACCGGGGCATAGCTTTGTTAGCAGCCGCTAGTAACTACATGACCCATCGGAGATTTGAAAACGTTTTCAAATCGGTCACCACAGATGCCGGAAAAGAGGTTGCCCGCTCTAAGAAGGTAACGGACCATGATGGTAAGGAATACACCGTGTATTCCGGACCTACCCCTATCAAGAGCAAACCGCTTGATCAATCCAAGATGTTTGGGGGTCAGCTACCTTACCTGTACAAACAGGTAGAGGTCGATTACAAGAGTGCTAAAAACACTGAAGCAAAGAGTCGTCGCTTCCAAAACCCAGCAGGGTTCAGAAAGTCTAGGACGGATTTTCGATTCCGCAGAGGAGGAAGGCCGTTCAGGGGCGGACCGTCCTTCCAGTTCAACCAGCGAGGAAGGGGCCGAGGCGACAGGCCGGCCTCAAACTGGAACGACAACCGCGGCTACAAGAGGGATTTCGTTCCCAAGCCCCAGTTCCCGAAACAAGGGAACAAGTAGAGATTGCCACACAAACAGTGCAGCCTCCTGACCCTACAATGGTCACGGAGGAAACTCAAACTGAAGTAAGCCTTTTTCAAGCAGGGAATGTTTCTAATTGTTTACATCAATGGCAACAGTTAACCACTAATCCAGAGGTCCTGAGTATTGTTAAAGGCATTAACATCCCTTTCACACAATTGCCTATACAAAAGAGAGCGCCTTTTCCGTATCAGTTTAATTCACTAGAAAAATCTCAGCTAGATCAGCAGGTTCTACTGTTTGAGTCTAAGGGCATTGTCAACAGAGTTGAACATACTGAAGGGGAATATATTTCCAATATCTTCTCTACTCCTAAACCTGATGGTTCAATCTGAATGATTTTAGATTTAACTCAGTTGAATGAAATCATTGAATACAAACATTTCAAAATGTTTTCTTTAGAAACAGCTCGTGATTTAATTACCCCAGGGTGTTGGCTAGCGAGTGTTGATTTAAGGGATGCGTACTATACCGTTCCTATTCACCAGACAGATCGGAAATACCTACGTTTTCTCTGGAATGGCCAACTTTTTGAATTTACATGTTTACCTAATGGTTTGGCCTGCGCACCGCGTCTGTTTACTAAGTTGTTGAAACCAATTTTTTCACACATGGCAACATTGGGGCATTGTATGTTTCCATACATAGATGATTCTTTTATTATGGGCCAATCTTTCACGCAATGTGAACTCGCTGTTAAAGATTTATGCAAAATTTTCACCAAATTGGGTTTCTTCATACATAAGAAGAAATCAGTTTTTTCTCCTACTCAGCAGCTTAAGTGTCTCGGGTTCATTCTGAACACCACGGCTATGACCGTTTCGCTTACACGCCAAAAGAAAGATAAGCTTTACCGCACAGCGATACAGCTGTTAGACACTTCTAGGCCAAAGATTAGACAGGTCGCGGTCCTTATCGGGGTCATGATTTCGTATAGTCCAGCTATTCTATACGGAGCGGCACACATAAAATCCCTCGAAATTGATAAAAATTTGGCGCTGGCCCGCGCAAAGGGACACTTTGAAAAGACCATGTTTATTTCGGAGAACGGCCTAGCCGACATTGATTGGTGGCTAAACCACTTTGACCATTCCCCCAATCCCATTAGAATGGGAGAGCCCGACACTACCGTTACCACTGACGCGTCTCTCCAAGGGTGGGGAGCACATCAAAATGATGTAGCAACGGGAGGAAGATGGCTAGAATCGGAACTCCCCGATCATATTAACGTTCTAGAACTAAGGGCCATTTACTTGGGATTAACCAGTCTAGTGAAAATACCCAAAAATAATGTACGTATCCTCACGGATAACACCACAGCTATGGCTTATGTCAGAAATATGGGAGGTACAAAATCGATTAAATGTAATGAAATGGCACTTCTCATTTGGAACTGGGCTCAAACCTTTGATGTCTGGTTAACTGTTAATCACATTCCAGGCACACAAAATTGTCTAGCTGACAAGATGAGTCGCCAGTTCCATGATCACTTAGAGTGGTCACTTAATCCATCCATTTTCAAACACATTTGTCACACATGGGGTTCACCTCAGATCGATTTGTTCGCTTCGCGTAATAACTTTCAAATTCCAAAATATGTTTCGTGGCACCCGGAACCCAATGCTTGGCACATTGATGCCTTCTCCCTAAAGTGGCGACATCATTTCTTTTACATTTTCCCCCCCTTTACTATCATTAGCAAAGTCGCCAGAAAGATTCAAATGGAGGGGACACACGCCATACTCATCGTCCCCGAGTGGCACACGCAACCGTGGCTACCGAGGTTACTAGCCACAGCCAAAAACAGCCTTCGCTTCCCAAGATTCCGAGGAAACCTCAAACATCAGGGACCACTAGAACGCCACGGAAACGTGTCGACAACTCCGTTAGTGGCATTCCTTTTTTAAATAAATATTTAGAACAGTTTGGCTTAGACAAAATTACACAACAGCGTTTGGTTGATGATGCGTGGAGAAAAGGAACGGTGAAAATGTATACTACGTATTTAAAGAAATGGGGTATTTATTGCCTGCTTAAGAAAGTCAAGCCAATGACTCCCACAGTATCCCAGGTAGGACGCTTCCTACGTTACCTAGAGGACGAAGGCCTAGGATATGGCGCTATTAACGCTGCCAGATGTGCTCTGTCGATAATCCTACCGCGGGTTAATGGACAAACAATGGGTAAACACCATGTTATTTGTTGGATCATACGATCAATTTATCAGAGGAATCCGCCTAAACCCAAATATAATAGGTTTTGGGATGTTTCTCTAGTGTTCAACCTCTTCAAGAAATGGCCAGAAAATAAGTTTCTGGACGTTAAACTTTTAGGTTTCAAAGTCGCAGTTTTGCTTCTCCTGGTCACTGGACACAGAGGCCAAACTATAGTTGCCCTGTCGCTGAATGGTCTAGAAATTGACAGTAAAGAGGCCACGTTTGATTTATCAACTTTATTAAAATCAAACCGATTAGGTGACCCCCTTTCTACGATAGGGGTGTCTAGTTTCACTCAGGATCGCAAGTTATGTGTCGTATCTGCGATACGGAATTATATATCCAAGACAAGATTAATAAGAAACTCAAGACAGCTTTTGGTCAGCTTTATTAAGCCACACAAGGCCATTTCCAGGGATACCCTCGCCCGATGGACAATGAATGTGTTAAAACTGGCGGGAGTAAATACAGACAGGTACTCATCGCACTCTACACGTGGTGCAATGGTGTCCAAAGCAAGATTGCTAGGCATCTCCGTTAAACGGATCCTAGCTCACGCGGGATGGAAAACCGCTACTTCGTTTGCTAGACATTACCACAAACGACTAGAGAAGCCTCAGCCGATAGCGCACAGGCTACTCACCAACTGAAAGAGAGAGGTAAGAAAAACATTCGTTTTTCCTCTTTTTTGCCATACAAATCGCTTTTCCATTGTTGCATACATAAGACATAATCACTAAAGAATAATAACAAAACAAGAATATCAGGATAAAAATGCTTTTACGTAAAGGTCTCCCTAGCCTGCGGCTAGCCAGAGGCGGCATACCGAGGTAAAATAGATTAGTTAGACGAATCTTACCTGGGTATAGATGATGGATAACTATTGTTTTACCGAGGTAGAAGCCTCGGTTAGACGTGGGCGAGGGCCCACCCACCACGCCCTGCCACGTCTAGTCAATCACTCAATTTAGCATGAGGTCACTTGACCTTAGGTTGTTTTTTAGAATCATTTTTATCCTGAATTAGTAGGTAAAGATTGCTGGACCCGGATGTGCTTCCTTCTCCCTCGCCCACGTCTAACCGAGGCTTCTACCTCGGTAAAACAATAGTTATCCATCATCTATACCCAGGTAAGATTCGTCTAACTAATCTATACATACATACATACATACATACATATAAATACGCAGATATATAGACAGATATGTACGTACATATACAGACATTATATATAAAGACATGCATATACATGCATACATAGACACATGTCCTACATACACACATACATGCATTCACACATATACATGTATGCATGCATGGATACATGGATGCCTGCATGAATAAATGTATGTACACATGCACACATTCATGCATATACATACATACATACATACATACATACATACATACATACATACATACATACATACATACATACATACATACATACATACATACATACATACATACATACATACATACATACATACATACATACATACATACATACATACATACATACATACATACATACATACATACATACATACATACATACATACATACATACATACCATACATACATACATACATACATACATACATACATACATACATACATACATACATACATACATACATACATACATACATACATACATACATACATACATACATACATACATACATACATACATACATACATACATACATACATACATACATACATACATACATACATACATACATACATACATACATACATACATACATACATACATACATACATACATACATACATACATACACGCGCACACACACATGCAACATATATCCACTATATATACACCGACTTTCTGTGTGTAGGTAGGCCTGCCTATAATGCACACAAAAATGTTTTTAAAAAGCATGTTCAACATTTATTATTACTATTAATGGCACTGTTCCCATTGCAATCAGTGGTTTTCCTCTGGTTGGTGGTTGTTGATATATGGCCCACTGATGAGGTGATGTATCAACGTGCGCTTTCCACCTGTACCCCTCACTGTAACGCGTCTAGGATGTACCCCACAGCGCCCTCTACCCATGTCCAGTGTGTGTTTGCGGGGTCCTTACGTGGCCTCAAAAGGCTTGAACTTCATTTGCCCATTTCAAGGCCTTGAAAAGCCTTGAATTTAACCTATTTTGGGTAATTAGTCCTGAAAAGCCTTGAATTCCATTAAGCTGTCCCAACTGATCTAAATTAGTCTGAAATCGCCATTCAACATTTTTGGTTTTTCCTGAAATCGAAATGAAAATGGTCTTGAATTCCAATCACAAACAACCTTGAAAAGTCTTGATTTCTATATCTTTGCATGTGTATGGACCCTGTGTTTGTGAAACCACTCTTGTGACGTTAACTCCGCTCTTCGGTTGTGAAGTAGCCTTTTGACGTAGGGTTCGTGTGGGTCCTTGAAAACCTGGAAAGTCCTGGAATTTAATAATTCAGGATTCCAGGCCTGGGAACTCCTGGAATTTGTCTAAGGATCCTTAAAATCCTTGAAAATCCTGAGTATGTTTGATTATTATTTAATGATAAATAGCTGTGGTGTTATGTGAATATGTTCTTTATTCATTAATCAGTGATGTTTTGTATTTGAAATGATTTTTGTAGGTTTATTATCCTCCGACTCTTGATTTTTATCTTACAACTAATACATACGTTCGTTGTTATTTTTTATGCTTATTTACTCTTCACATTTTACACAGTGAATCGACCATGAATACGGCCATGTTTCAGGATCTAATGTACCGAATGGCAAAGGAGTGCTTATAAGTATAATGCACATACTTGCAAAATGTCCCTATTATCAGCAGGGATGAAAAATCTCCACGATTTTGTGGGTTTCCGCGACTTTTAATATTCACCGATTAGCGTTCACAAAATACCAACATATATGACAGTGATTCGTGAGTCAGAATCCCATTCTTATATAACCTTACCTGTTGCTAGAACATAAAACCAAAGCAAGAAAGAGTTTGGCATGGGTGATAATACAGTCACAACAAGAACCTTTTCCCCCGCAATTCCCTGACAATGGAGGTATTCGACTGGGACCTTTCCATCCGCAAAATTTAGGCTCCGCCCACCTGTGCAGTGAACTAGGTTTTTTAATGCAAAGAGGACTAGTCTTCAGTAGTTTCAGCCAATCAGAGCTGTTCTCTTCCATTGCAAATGGCTGCCCTATATGGGGGTGTCCATTTGCAATCAAAAAGAACCAATCAGAGCTTTTCATTTCCCTTGCAAATGGCTGTCCCCATAAAGGGCAGCCATTTGCAATCGAAAAGAACAGCTCTGATTGACTGAAGGTATTGAATCTTTCAACCTTTCCATATCAGCCATCTTGAAATACACCATGTGACCTGATGGATGGAGCCACAAGACGCATTCGATTCATACTTATAGAAACCCACTTCCAGTCCCAGTCGAATAGGAATTTGTAAAGAAATATTGTTATATGCGTATAGAAAGGCCCAGTCGAATATGTCCAATGATAATCCTATGGGGAATATTTGTGTTTTTGAGTAAATTTGTCTTTGGTTCTGCTGGAACTCCCTAGGTGGCGCCAAGGTCTCGGCCTGATTTCCACGCTTTCTTCCAAAGATCACTGTCATCCCTGTATGTGGCCGTGTGGGTGCTCTTCCGATGGTCTACCTGCTTAGTATTAAGTGTAGCTATGGCAACAGTCCTTGTATGGATCATCGGGGTGGTTGGTCGATCTCTCTGGATTCCCATTAACATAGAAACTTGAGCTTAAAGCTGCATAATCCGATGAAAACATCAAATTTTTCAAAACCAAAACAATTATCTAGATTTGATTCTACATATGTACCTTAGGTACTGATGCACTTATTGAACATTTACCGGCACATAGAATGGACTACTGAGTCAATTAATAGAACCTGCTACTGCAGAACCCTATGGTGATAGAGTTTTGGCAAGCTTGCCAAAATTAATTTAGCATGTTTCCATTTAAAATATCTCAAAAGTTTGCGATTTAAAATAAAAGTTACTTCAAACTAAAGTAAGGTAGATTATAATGAACAACCTAATATGTTTATCTCAGAAAGTGAGAAACTCAAAACCATCGCACTATGCAACTTTAAACTATTAGAAATAATGGATTAGCTTCTACCACTGTAGTACCAGTGCTTCAGGTTAAAGTTGCGTAGTCCGATGTTTTTTAGTTTCTATAATTTTCGGAGATCATCATCATCATCATCATCATGCTGTCAGTCGCGATGCGACAAAGACTGCTTTCATTAATTGACTGCTGCTCTCCATTTAGCTCTCTGCTGTGAGAGTGATGTCCATGAGTCGGTCTTACTGTCTCTCAGCTTCAGTTTTCTCTTGATGGTATCATTTCTTGAAAGCTGCCTGAAAAAGTGTTGCTTGCTTTTGCAAGTTACCATCGGCACTCTCTCGGGGAGCAGATAGAGGTCTCACATCGGCAAGAACATGTCCAGACAGGCGCAAAACTATTTGTCCGTACAGTCGCTGGTCGGGAGATGTTGGGAGTTCCGTACATCAACCGCCCTTGATGCTGCCACAGTGACATGGTTTTCTGTTCAGGGTTTGCTCCCTTAGCCTTCAGTTCTGTCAAGAACCTGTACCACAAGGCAGTGGTTTACAACTCTACAGGGCAGGGGCGTCAAACTCCCTGAGGTATTGCATATCCAATTTTCGGAGATAAACACATCAGATTGATTGTTATAATCGACTGTACTTTAGTTTGAAGTAACTTTTGATTTTAAACGGCTAACTTTGGAGATCTTTGAAGTTCAAACATGGAGCATTGATTTTGACAAGCACATCAAAATTCTTACACCCTATACCGGCTATAGGCTTTATCAGGAACAGGTTCTATTAAATTGGCGTAGTATAGACCTATTGCATATGACGTCACCGTGGGTATTTAGGTCAGTGCGCACGCTGTTTGGCTGCAGGATGACACACTGTCACACTGCAAACTCAATGGCTATGAGCAATCTTCACACAGAAAAAGTGAAATGTCTCTAAAACCACACCACCTAGAAACAAAACGCTTGGCAGACAAACAGATAACATGCTTAACAACCAGATTATATGAAATTTATAAGGTTAGGGTTCTCCATTTCTATTAATTTTGAATAAAATTGACATTTTGCACTGCGCATATCGGCAAACTCAATGCGTTGTCAATAGCCGTGAGCAATCTTCTTACAGAAAAAGTGAAATATCTCTAAAACCACACCACCTAGACACAAAACGCTTGGCAGACAAAAAGATAACATTCTTAACAACCAGATTATATTAAATTTATACGGTTATGGTTATGCATTTCTATTAATTTTGAATAAAACTGACGTTTTGCACTGCGCGTATCGGCAAACTCAGTGCATTGTCAATGGCCGTGAGCAATCTTCTTACAGAAAAAGTGAAATATCTCTAAAACCACATCACCTAGAAACAAACCACTTGGCAGACAAACAGATAACATGCTTAACAACCAGATTATATTAAATTTATAAGGTTAGGGTTCTGAATTCTATTAATTTTGAATAAAATAAACGTTTTGCACTGTGCGTACTGGCAAACTCAATGGCAGTGTGCCTTCGTTCTGCAGACAAGCTGCACATGCATACACAATGTTTATAAACATTTAAAGGGGTCTATTCCCTTCTGTGCATCAAAAATGCTTAATAAGCACACCACCATTATAAAATCAGATATGTAGAATCAAATCCCCATCCTAATATGACCTTACATATTGCTAGGACGTAAAGCAATAAACAAACTAAATCAAATCTAGGTGAATATTTTGGTTAAAAAAAATGTGATGGGTTCATCGGACTGCAGCTTTAATCTATGACTGTCACTTATTCGGTTCCTTGATTCTGAGCCACACCTGGGGAGTGCGGGTCCTGCAGTGTTTGTTATATGCAGTCTCATGTCCGTCTCTTGTCCTGTCGACGGGGCCGCGAACGCCGGCCTGTGCCGCCCTCCGCCCCCCCCCCCCCCGGCGCCATGTTCCCGACTCGTTTGTCTTGTGTCTTGGGCCTCGTGGCTTGTGGGACTGGTGGGTTTTTTGTTTTAATTGTTGGTGGAAACAGAAACAGGTATTTTACATATCCACGTGTTGTCATTCTGTCACCGTTCTGTCACCGTCTTGTCTGACGTCCCGTCACCCCAGTCACCACACTAGCCTGTCTCTTCTGTCATCTCCCCCCCCCCCCCCCCCCCTTCTCTTCCGTCCCCTCCCCTCTCCTCCCCTCCCCTCCCCTTCCCTCTCCTCCCCTCCCCTTCCCTCCCCTCCTCTCCTCTCCTCTCCTCTCCTCTC